>JAJJWW010007961.1:0-200970 GCA_023531295.1 Papaver armeniacum
TTTTGGAGCGTTGAATTGGGAATAACGCTCATGGAGATATGTCCAAATCTCTTTGGCAGTTTCACAGTAGAGAACACTTGAACGAATTTCGGGAACAATAGAGTTGAGTATCCAACTGCTAGCTTATCATATAATTGGACCGCTCCCATTTTCGGAGATATTCTGTATCAGATATTGATTTCTTCCATGATGAACCTGATCTCGTTTTTCGCTCTCAGAGCAAGAGAAATACCACGACTCCATATACTGTAGTTATCAGCAATTAACAATGGGGTGACCAAAATTATTGTTGGGTTATCAGATTGGTGGAGTTCAAGTAGGTTAATGAATGATGTGGGTGAATTCAAAGAATAACCATTGGAGTTGCCAGTGGAAGTGTTTGTTTCAGTGGGAGAGATGGTTTCTAAGTGATCGTTCCCAGATGATACCATATTGGATTTTGAATTTGATGGTTGAAGAATTGAAAGGTTTATACACAGATATTGGTTTCTTCCGTGATGAAAATGTTGGAATATTTTCAACTGCGCTAAGAATTTTTTGGTGGTACGTAGCTGTTTCGACCGTTACAAACACATCCAGAATATTCAAATCCAACAGACGCCATTGATGTCTGATGATGAAGAGACTCATCGTTTCCCAACAGATGCGAAAACCTCTATAAATGGCCTCTCCCATAACTCGTTGAACATATATCGAAAAACCTTTTCTCCCATTTTCTCTCTTTTCTAAAGCATCATCAGAAGTTTTGTTCACATGTGTTCTTGATTGAATCAAGGGGTACAAACCTTGAATTCAATTTCCGTTGTAGGGCTTTCATTGTATCTGAAGGCATTATTTCACATACTGTTGTAATCGCCAATTTATTGGGAGGGTAGAAATAATTGTCTAAAAGAAATCGTATGAGCCTTGAAAGTTTGGAGTACAACAAAATTTCTTCCTGTGTTATTTCATCTTCTATTGCAACCTAGTTTTTCCAACAGTTTTAGACAATTAGTTTCTGGCAATGGAGGGTGAATCTTCAACTTCGAATGCTCTTTGCACAATCTGCAAGTGATGAACCAAACCCTTACTCATTTGGAACGTTTTGATGGTGAAAATTTTACTTGTTGGCAAGAGGCGTGAAGTTTTTTTCGATCACCATCAAGTTGTGGTACATACTTGAAGATGGATTTTAGGCGATTCTGCACCATCGAGACAAAGATACTCTGATTTGATTACCAAACGAAAGAAGCGTCGGAAGATGATTTCATGTGTCGTGGTCATATTTTGAATGCCACTGGAAACTCATGTTTACAATGCACATCGGAGTATTGCGATTGCAAAGGAATTATGGACTGCGCTTGGACAACAAATACAAGATTTACGAAGCAACAAGAAATTCGACTTGGAACTTCATGGATTTTAAGATGGTTGTGATAAGTCAATCATTTCCCCAGTCGATGAACTTTTACTCATTGTTAATCATCTTAAGGATCTTTGGAATTGATCTTCCTTTGCGTTTGTTGTCGGGGTTATTATTTCTCGTCTTCCCCCTTCTTAGAATGGTTATAAGAAGAAACTTAAGCATCTTTGAGGCCCGACTATGATTTAGAGGCATTACAGCGTCATCTTCGAATAGAAGAGGACTCTCGTAAAGGAGAACTTAAGGATAGTCCACAGTCTGAAAACCACTCTAAGGTGAATAGCGTAGAAGAATCTAAGACACCGAATTCCTTGAAACCTAAGAATGATACTCAGTTTAAGAAGCATCATCCCAACAAGAAGAGTAAGAAGAAGGGCAATTGCTATACGTGACAAACCCGACCATTTGCTCGTGGACTGTCGTCTCAAAAAGAAACAACGTGAGAACCGAGAAAAAAGGAGGCAAATATGGTCGATGACAAACTTTTGATCATGGTGCAAGCCGCCAATCTTTTTCTTTGGCCCGGGAGTGGATGGTGGTACGACAATGGTGCAACCGTCCATATCTGTAAGGATAGAAATCTTTACAAGACATACGAACCGGTTAGTGGAGAAGGAAACGAAGTTGTCTCATAAACGGCCAACACAAGACAAAGTCATTGGGAAAGGCCTTTGTTGAACTCGTTTACTTCGGGAAAGACTGTTACTCTTACTAATGTGTTACATGTCCCTGACATTGTAAAGAACCTTGTTTCCGGTGACCTTGTTATGAAGGTTGGATTCAAGACGACCTATGAGTCTAATAAGTTTGTATTGTCCAAAAATGGTGTGTTTGTTGGACAAGGATATGCTTGTAATGGGATGATTAAGCTTAATTTAATAAATAATGGTTGCTTATATTGTTGACTCTGTTCATTTATGGCATGCTAGGTTTGGTCATGTGAATTATGGTTCTCTTAGAAACATGAAACGATTAGGTTTGATTTCTGATTGCAATTTTGATCATACTTCTAAATGTGAAATATGTGTGCAAGCAAAGATAACTAGAATTTCCCATAAGTCTACGTAGTACGAAATTCTTCCTTACTTGAATTAGTACACAGTGATGTGGGTGATTTGCATGGTTACGCCACTCGTGGTGGAAATAAGTATTATGTCACTTTTATAGAGGATAGTACTAGATATGCTTATACATATTTGATGAAATCTAAGGATGATGTTTTGACATATTCAAAATATACAAAGCGAAGTAGAGACACAATTAGGGGTGAAAATTAAGATTTTACGTTACGATCGTGGTGGTGAATATTTTCCTAATGAATTTAAATTCTTTTGTCAAGAGCATGGTTTAATTCATCAATTTCTCGCACCTTATACACCTCGGCAAAATGGTATGGGTGAAAGGAAAAATAGAACTTTGATTGATATGGTTAATTGCATGCTTATAAGTTCTAGTTTGCCTAATTCTTTGTGGGGTGAAGCTATGTTATCCGCATGTTATATTTTTGAATAGAGTTCCTTTGAAAAAGAAGAATGTTTCTCCTTATGAATTGTGGTTTAAGAGAAACCAAACTTGAAGAGACTTAAAGTGCAGGGTTGCTTAGCATATGTTCGAAAGCTTTGATCCTAAAAGACCAAAGCTGGGAAACAAGGCTTATAAATGTGCTTTTGGGATACTCTCTTAATAGTATCACCTCTGATTTTTAATCCTTGACACTTTTGAGATTATAGAATCTGTAGATGTGGAATTCTTTGAGAACTTAAATAGGAACAGTTCTCAAATGCAACCCATGGAGAAATCATTGTTACCTAGTCTAGAATGCGAAGAGACTAATGAGAATGATGATCATTACATTCCTACTCGAGACATGGAGGATACTTCGAACCCATAGAAGATATCGAACCTAGAAGGAGTAAGAGAGCAAGAATAGAGAAAAATTTTGGTCAGGACTTTATAACATATCTTGTAGAAGGTAATAAGTATAGAATTCTTAGTGTTACCAAATATGTTATGCATGTTGATGATGACCCTAAAACTTATGTTGAGGCTATGAGTTCCAAATATGCTAGTTTTTGGAAAGAGGCTTTCAATGATGAAAAGAACTCTCTTTTGACCAACGGTACTTGGATATATTGTGATTTACCTCCGGGCGTAAAGCCTATTGGATGTAAATGGATTTTCAAGAGAAAGATGAATGCCGATGGTTCCATTGATAAGTTCAAAGCCAGATTAGTTACTAAGGGTTATAAGCAAATACATGGAATTGATTACTTTGATACATATGCTCCTGTTGCTTGCATCTCATCTATTCGTTGTTTAATAGCACTTGCTTCTATTCACAAGTTAATTATTCATCAAATGGATGTCAAAACCGCCTTCCTAAATGGATATTTGGAAGAAGAAATATATATGGAACAACCTGAAGGTTTCATATTGCCAGGCCAAGAAAAGAAGGTTTGCAAGTTAGTAAAATCTCTTTATGGCTTGAAGCAAGCTCCCATGCAATGGCATGAGAAGTTTGACAAAGTGGTTTTGTCATATGGTTTTGTGGTAAATGATGCGGATAAATGTATCTATAGTAAGCATGATAGTTCTGGATGTGTAATTCTTTGTTTGTATGTTGATGATATGCTTATTTTTGGATCGACATATCATTTGTGGAAGAAACAAAGAAGTTTCTTAGCTCTAACTTTGATATGAAGGATTTAGGAGAGGTGATGTAATCTTGGGAATTAAGATCCTAAGAAAGGGAAATGAGTTGGCTTTAACCCAATCTCATTATATTGAGAAATTTCTCAAGAAGTATGGTCACTTTGATGACAATCCAGTACCTACTCCTTTAGACCATACTATCAAGTTAAAGAAGAACACCGCACGTACTCATGCACAACTTGAGTATTCCAGTGTCATTGGAAGTCTTATATATGCTATGCATTGCACAAGACCGTACATAGCCCAAGTCGTGGGAGTGTTATGTCGTTTCTCAAGTAATCCAGGATATGAACACTGGAAAGCAGTTTCAAGGGTTATGGCTTACTTGAAAGGTACAATGAATTTTGGCTTGCATTACAAGGCTATCCCATTTACCTTTGGAAGGGTGCGCGATGCTAAGCTGGAGCGATGTAGAGGCCAAGTCCAAATCAACTTACGGATGGATCTTTACATTAGGGGGTGCTCTTTGTGTCTTGGAGTTCAAGAAGCGAGACTTGTATTTACGATTCAACAATGTTGTCGGAATTAATAGCCTTAATGAGATGCATGTAAGGAGGCGAGAATGGCTTAGGAACATACTTATGGAAATTCCATTTTGGAAGAAGCCAACTCCGTGGTCTTGATTAATTGTGATAATCAAGCTACCATCTATAATGTCTCAAATAAGACTTATAATGGAAAGTCAAGACATGCAAGTCTTAGACATCAAATGGTTAGGCAACTACTCAAAGGGGAGTAGTTATGGTTAACTTTATTGAATCAAAGAGGAATTTGGCGAGACCCATTTACGAAGAGTCTACCAAGTTCGGTGGTTTCAATAAAAAGTAAAGAAATGGGACTAAGGTATGTGAAAGAAGTTTGATCTCCCATAGCGAAACCCAACCTATGTTTTGAAAAAGATAAACAAGGTTCAATGTGGTACCAACAAGTTATGGATGTAGATTATGGAGCACTAATATAAAACTTCCCATTTCTAATTAGTCTTTGGGTTCTGTAAAGAAAATAGGATGGATGTAAATCCTTAATGAGTTTGTGATTAGTAAAAGGTGTATCGCGAGAAACACCTTGAGACTTACCTATATGAGTATGGAAATCGGTCGTTTCTAAGAGAGAAGAAGCTAGTTCTCTAAAGAAGACTCATGAATCAAGGATATAAGCACATGGACATTAACGTGCTTGGATACAGAACACATGATTTATGAAATCAATATGTGTGGAGACTCAGGTTTTATCATAAGGGATACTTGGTTCAAGACAGGTTTCACCATAGAATCTCGATAAGGCTTTGAGTTTCTTACACTAAGTGAAGGTTCAAATCCAAAATATACCTATCATTTATGTGTTGATTTCAACGATGATGCTTAGTCTCAATTTTGCTTGAACTACGATGGCTTGATCCCACTCGGGTACGCAGGCAGTCACTTCGGTGATGCAGCCACTCTGATTTAAAAGTTTTTAACTTTGTTTTATGGTTTTTGAAAATAGGGGGAGAATGTTGGAATATTTTCAACTGCGCTAAGAATTTTTTGGTGGTACGTAACTGTTTCGACCGTTACAAACACATCCAGAATATTCAAATCCAACAGACGCCATTGATGTATGATGATGAAGAGACTCATCGTTTCCCAACAGATGCGAAAACCTCTATAAATGGCCTCTCCCATAACTCGTTGAACATATATCGAAAAACCTTTTCTGTTTTCTCTCTTTTCTAAAGCATCATCAGAAGTTTTGTTCACATGTGTTCTTGATTGAATCAAGGGGTACAAACCTTGAATTCAATTTTCGTTGTAGGGCTTTCATTGTATCCTGAAGGCATTATTTCACATACCTGTTGTAATCGCCAATTTATTGGGAGGGTAGAAATAATTGTCTAAAAGAAATCGTATGAGCCTTGAAAGTTAGGAGTACAACAAAATTTCTTCCTGTGTTATTTCATCTTCTATTGCAACCTAGTTTTTCCAACAGAAAAGGGAAGAGGTTGAATGATCTTCTTATTTATAATGTAATAGTACGACAATATTTTGGAAGATTATATATGGAAAGAAATAAGATAAAAACACAATTAATACATTTAAATCTTGATAAACATCGGTATTTATATAGACAACCGGGTGCGGATCCCCTGTCCCCCTTCTCCCTGTGCCCTCGTGTCCCTCCAGTTACATGCCAACACGTGTCATCTATTTACTTCCTTACTTTTTACAGTCAAAGGATTTAATTATTTTGAGACATATTTACCGAAAGATAATCAATTTCCTTTGTTAGCATTAAGAAAATTCGGAACCCATATCTCCTAGCATATCTCCTTATTAATCAACACCTTTTTTTTTCTTTTTTCGAAAGGTAAATCAGCACAGTTTATAAAAAATAAAAACTAAATTGATTAACAAGATCATCTGATATCTAACTAGAGTCACCAGATTCTTTGCTAAACAAGATGCGCCAACATGTATCATTTACTAATGCCTATGCTCTATCGGTATCATTTACTAATGCCTATGCTCTATCGACTGAAACCTTTTGATTAATCTTTAAATTGCTTAGTCATGAAAAGACTAGCTTATGTTATTTGTGTTTCTTTACTTATTATTTACAAGTCTTACAATCAATATTGATTGATCATCTGAAGCCTGGATAACATCCGAATGATGAACTTTTTTTTAAATCCAGTAAGCTTAAGAGGTGGATAGAGTTCAGTAGAGAAAAAGAAGACGGAGATATAGGTTTGGAATTGGTAAAGGAAAGTTATTATCTTTCGGTTAATATTACCTGGCTTGATTGGGGTATACCCAATTTTAAGTGGACATGTGACCTTACTAGGGGGAGGTCAAATTTGGTTGAAGTTACAATACTACCCTTGCCCTTTATAATTCTATTACCATAATCAGTTTTTTTTTTATTTTCATTTCATCTTCCTTCTTCTCTTCTTCTCTTCCATAACCACACCGGCTCCTCCCCCACCACCACCACCAAAACTCGTCGATTAATTCGTTAACATCGTCGATTCGAAAACTCCGAGTAATCTTCATCAATGGAACCACCGCAGCGGAAGGGTACTCGTATGAAAGGCGCCAATAGAAAACCCAATGAGTATAACCCTGGAATTGCAAGTTTGGTTCAAAAGAAAGTGAGTAAAAAAAACCGTCGAAGAAGAAGAGATTGAACCCGCTCAAAACGAAGAAATGGTGCGATTAAGAAAGTAATGGCCTACTTAAACTCACTCTAGTACTTCGATTTCATGTTTGCATGTCAAATTAGGTCAGAAAAATCGAATCTTTGAATTTGTAGTTATTTCGCCGGCAATGTGTTTGTTTCACGACCCTGTCGGGATTTCATAGTTAGGATTTGGCCGGGATGATCGTTGGTTGAATATCTTGCCGGCTGTTTAGTTTTTGTAACTGCTTTCACAGGGTCGGGATGTTATTCAACGTATAATCTTGTCAGCGCTTTTTTTTTAAGCCGGGTTGGTTATAAACTTTTAACTTGCCGGCGAGATTTCAGTTTTTTAGCGTCTCCTGATGCCTTGAATGATAAAGGTCGGAATGGTATCTAAATAATACCACGCCGGCGTTATGTTAGCCGATGTTGTTTTTATTATGGACGTTGCCGGCGTTTGTAGTTGAAAACCCAATCATAGTTGTTAAAAACCGGCAGGTTATTGGAATAAAACCCTCCCGACCCTTATTTAGCCGGCTTGTTGATTAGATATCGACCCTTGAGCATTATTCGTAGGAATGGTTATATATGGTGAGCCTTAGATTTATAGTTTTTTTCTTAATTGTTCTTGTTCGGGTTGCAAAGGCAAACAAGAAAGCTCACGAAAGCTCTTAGTCCTCCTTCAAGACCTCCTCGTGTTGGTGACAAACTCTTGACTTCAAGACATCGAGGGGCATATGTTGTGGCGGGAACGACAAAGATCCGTGTACTTAGAATGATGATTATCAACCACCATCGGAACCCGGTGATTGAGACGAGACTCAGGATGAAGACCAATCAATTCCATATGGTAGAAGAGGTGACGATGATGTTGGTGATGAAAGAAATCCGACTGCTGGAGGAGGTAACAATGATGATGATGATGATGGTGATCAAGACATGCCTAATGTTGGAGGAGGTAATTATGATGATGATGATGATGGTAATGGTAATGGAGATCAAGGTAAGGATATTCAGGATGAAATTGTTGAAGAGGCGGAGGAACAAGAAGAAGAAGTTGGGGAACAAACCCAAGCTGCAAGTACTAGTGCAACCGGGAAGAAGAAAAGGGTTATCACTAAACAGACTAATTCCCACATGCCTCCCTATGAATTGAAGGTTAAATTGAAACCATACGAGCTTCCCCGGGGGACCCCATAAGATGGTGGACATGTTCTTTTTGGATACAAAGACTCGTGGGCATGTGAAATCCAAAATACTATCGTAAGTAATCTCAATCCGTCTTTGTTTTTCATTTAAGTGTGTAACTATCTTAAATTTACGTCAAGTGTTTGTATTTCTTTTCATTTTGTGTTTTTGGTATTTAGGATCACAAGCATGCTATCCGTCTCATGAGGCGCCAAGCTTCATGTTCAGTGACTAAGACTTGGGATCTTGAGGATGAATGTGAGGAGGTGAAAGTGATTGTCAAGAACTCCGGGTTGTTTGAAGAGCAAACCAAAAACATTCACTATGCTAGCAATCTTGACAATGAGGATGCATATGAAATGTTCAAGCAAGTTGATGCTGAATTAAAGAGGGAAGAAAAGGCCAGGAGGGAAGCACAAGCCAAGATGAATGCTGACAAAAAGAGGGCTCGTAGTGGTCATGGTGGTGAAGGTAGTAGTAGTGCTGGTGTTCCTAAACGGGGCCGAGGTCGTGGTCGTGCTCGTGGTGAATGAATCGTTTCCTAGTTTATTTCTTTATGTTGGGTTGGACAAATGTTAAGGTTAATGGTTGGACAAATGGTTTTTTAAGGTTTATGGGACATGTTTTCTTATTTTGGACAACAAGTGTTTGATTTCTAATTGTTGAATGAAAAGTTTGTTTAACTACGTAAAGTTTCAAGACAAATAGCCGGCATTTTTTTTTAAAGTTATATTGCCGAACAAATCACGCCCGTCAAGGTTTTGAAGTGTCAGACTGCCGGCCCTGACAGCAGAAAATGCTTGCATACCAGGGTCGGCAAGTGAGTCAGATCATTACCAAGCCGGTGAAGATATAGCCGGCAGTGTATTATGTTTTCTAACACGCCGGCGATTTGTTCTGAAAATACCTTCTCCGATGCCTAAAACCATCATAATGCCGGTATGGTTTTAAATTTATACCCTGCCGACCATATCATAGCCGGCAGTCAAATTTCAAAATACATTGCCGGCGTATTGACAGAAGAAAATGATTTACTAATGCCAAAACCATCATAACGCCGGCATAGTTATACACTTCTCACCCTGCCGGCCTTGGGTAGTCGGCATACTGAGAAAAAACAATCTCGCCGGCAAATTCAAAATTCAATTTTTTGACAAGTACAATTTCATTGATTGACTTGTACTTGGGCACTATAACGGCCAAATTTGGGTACAATCCTATAAACTACTTCTCTCTACAAAACAACATACAAATAGTTCCAAAGCTCATATCATCATACAATCCATCAAACTCACCCAATAGCTAAAAATCAATGACTTCATTTGATTCAAATGAAGATTTGGCAATCACCAAAGCATGGTATGCGGAAAATCGACTTAGACGTCAATCCTCCGAAAGGGAGGATTCCACGACCTTTTGGGCTAGGGTACACAACAAATTTAGCGGCGAGTTTGGTAATCCTAATGGAAGAAGTATTCAACAAGTCCATGAAAGGCACCTAGTCATCGAAAACGCGATACTTGCTTTTTTGGCTCCAACCTCGGATTTTTAACACTCGCCCCTTCACCTTGTCCATTGCACAATTTGTAAGCAATTTTGTGGTTTTTTTACGCAACCCATGTTGTTTTATCTTCCAATGAAACACCACTAACAAATGTAAGTTTGTTTTTGTAGCATGAAGTCGTGAAAGCGCGCTACTTGGAGGAAAAGGGGGAAGCATTCGCGTTCGATGCAAGCTATCACTTCTTGGAACAAAGAATCCCGGAGGATAACCCGGAGTACTTGGATGTCGTATCGTCTTCGGATGAGGAAGATTGATGGCTTTAGAAGTTTTTGCATAGGTTTTGTGGGTAGACCTCTATGTAAACCCTCCGTTTCAATCAATGTAGTAACCAAAATTGAATGAATAAAGTGAATTAGATCTTAGATATTACATTTTCTGTTTGGTATTTGTAAATGTCGGCGGGGTTATAAATCTTTAACATCCGGCTACACATCGCCGTATTTGTCATAAATTATATGCATGCCGAAACTATATCATAGCCGGCGTTATAGGAGATATTTACATGCGAAATAGTAAGAAAGTCGGCATAATCTTCATTCAATGACCCTTCCGGCCACAAAATGGTCGGCGTTTTATTCATCCAAGGACCATGCCGGCTAAGATTGGTCGGCATTTTATTCAAACAAATACCATGCCGGCTATAATTATAGACGGCACCTTATTCAAACCTGGACCATGCCAACCCTTCATATTTTCAAAACAAAATTTTTTGATCGAAATCGAACTCGTAAGGCAGATAAAAGATTTAATCTACTGAATTCATAATTTCAAAATTTTAATCTAAACTCAATTAATTAACCTAATCAGAATTTTTAGTGTTAATTAAACAAGGGCATTTTAGCCATTTAGAAAAAATAAGGTTAAGGGGTGGCTTGGCTTTACTTCAAAATGACCCTATTTTGTCTCATTGGGTATACCCCAATTAGTTTGGGTATACCCCAATCAAGCCAGGTAATATTACTCAAAATAATTAAATCCTCTGACCGCAAAAAGTAAGGAAATAAATAGATGACACGTGTTGGCATGTAACTGGAGGGACACCAGGACACAGGGAGAAGGGGACAGGGGATCCGCACCAACCAATTAGCTTGATACAATATCTTCTTTCCATTCTTGAATGTCTTCATTCCATCTTTGAAATATATCTTGTTATATTTGGTCTTCCTATAATCTATACCAAATATTTCCTTGACACCTAATTACAACCACTAAAATGGTTCCTGGATTTAATTTTTGATGTGAATAGTATTTGATTTTTCATCTGGTTAAGGTGCATAGGTGTTTTGACTCACAAAATTCTTGTTTGACTATCATAAGCACTGAGTAGTTACAGCATTGAAACCTGTAGGAAAATCCGAACTCACCATAGATGAGTACATTTTGCTGCATTGTAGATTACCTGCAGCCGAATGTGTTAGAGGTTTTGAAAAATTGGAAGAGCTGTCATCTCTCTTCTCAAGCTAAGGAATTTTGGGATAGATTACCTGCTAGCATCACTTGGAGTTTATGGAAGGAGCGTAATGCTCGTACTTTTGAAGGGAATCAAAAACCAAGCGAAGCTATCATTCCGAGATAAAAATTCGGACTATTCTTGGGCTTCCGTTCATCTGTCTATGCAGGGTGTTGCAATTAATGATGGGATTGTTAACTGGAGTCATAAATTTTTTGATCCTCATTAATTTCTATGATTTTTTCTCTTTTCTTTCGTGTTTTTGGGTGGAACACTAGTTTAGTTCCATCGTTTTGATCTCTTTCAGTAAATGGAGATCTGGGTTGTATTTTTTGGTCTCTATCAATACAATTTTGTCATTATCGAGCAAAAAAAAAAAAAAAAATTTTGCTGCATTGTAGTACAAACCAAATATGTAAAATTAAGAATTCTCCATCAAGTATGTTTTCTCTCTCCAATGTTTGGTTCTGAAAATTGAAATATTGGGAGTGAAGATATATTGTGCAACATTACAGGTGTGTTCGCCTAGAAACAAAAGCTATGTAGTCAGAAGCTTTTCACTCGCTTTGGAGCTATTACAGTGGACTCATGAGCTGCGGATGCTAGGCTGGTACAATTTGTTAAGTGACTGCGAGGGATTTGTTGTTGCATTACCTTTTTTGTACTTGGATATATGATATCACGAGATTGTATAGAAGACCAACGTACTGGTCATATTCGGAATTGCAAAGAAGCTCATGAGCACTACTGTATGGCAGGGACGGGCCTAGCAAGGGGCTAACCCGGGCTATAGCCCGTCCCTAAATTTGTCTAAGAAAAAATTTACTATAGAAAAATTTTTTAAAATTTTTTTTAGCCCCGTAGTAGTACATATTTAATCTTCAGCCCACCCTAAAATTATTTTTATCCCCCTATAGTTCTACATATTTAATTTTTAGCCCACCTAAGATATAATTAAGAGCTAAATCTTTTTTTTTTTTTTTTTTTTCGAAGAGAAAAATTTTGTATTAAAAAGAAAAATCAGCCAAAGGCAAATTACAAAAAGCGATGTCAAGAGAAACACGAATCCACAAACATACTAGTTACGCCGGACTAGTTATGCAATACAACTTCCCAATTATGGATTATCTGTTGCTATCTACATACTTAAAAGTATTCGTATCCATGACTCCAAAGTACCAAAGATTGTTTAACATGAACAATGACTTCTTCCACATCCTTAGGTCTTCCACCAAAAACTCTATGATTCCGTTCATTCCATATGTTCCATATGATAGCAAAATGCATCAGATTCCGGATGTGTTTACACTTCCCGATCAACACATTACTATCCCGGGCTTCAAACAGAGTAAATAAAGTGCGAGGCATTGGCCGGGGAATGCGCAAAGACTTTAAGAAATAATCCCACGGTCTAAAGGTGTAGGGGCGATTGCAACGATAAGTGATCGAGCGTCTCCGAGTTCTTCGTTGCGAGTGGGCAAGCGGTCTTTGTCCAAGTTAACTCTACGATGCCTAAGCATTGCTCTTGTAGGCGAGCGAATCGTGAAAGACAAGCCAAAGAAGAAAACTTACTTTTGGAGGGATGTAATTTTTCCATAGAAATTTGGAAAATTGTGATCAGGAATAGGTCCAACAAGAGTATCATATGAGAACTTATTATTGTAATTGGGATTAAAGACTACCTCATCATCACCTTCCACAAGAGTAGGTACAACACCAAGATCTCGACGTATCAAGTCCCATTCCATCTGTTCATTGGCGTTCGGTGATGCTTAAAGTTTCCATGCCAATGTCCGCTTCTAATCATACGTGCGATTGAAGCATTCTTCCGAGAACAAGCTTTGAATATTACAGGAAACAAATCTTTTAGGCGGCCCTATCCAACCCAACGGTCCATCCAAAATCTCACCCCTTTCCACTTCTAATTTTGAAAGAAATCATGTCAGTAAATTTGGAACCATCTGGTCACATTTCTCCATAAGCTCCTTCCTTGAATTGAGTTTTCATCAATGGGCATGATCAAAGCGACATCACTTTGAGTCTTTTCACGAACGATAGTTCTCCACAAAGCCTGTCTTTGTTTAGTATACCGCCAAATCCATTTAACCAGCAAAGTCTTATTAAAAAAAAAAAAAGAAAAACAAAAAGAAATTCTACTCTTCAACATAATTATCTCCCATTTTACTTCTACAAACTATAAAAAAAATTCCGTTATCGCATTTTGCTACTTAATTTTTTGCTTTTTTTTTTTAATTGTGCATCAATTTAGTGTTCTGTAGGTGGATTACATCAGCCATTAGCTATGCGTTTCGTTCCAAAAAATTTTGGCGCGGCCTTCGGCCACTTTAAAAATCATTGGCATTTTAGCCCTACCCAAAAAAAAATCTTGGGTCCGTCCCTGCTGTATGGTACAAGAATATGGGTCTGAATATGTTTCTCTTTAAGTTCGTACAAGTAGTCGGCAATGACGTTTTGGAAAGCATCTATAGTTTAGTACGAGTCAAAAGTCGGTTGTGGCATGACGTTTAGTCACCAATCACCATCCACATTACAAAAAAATTCAACAAAAAAAAATTCCTCATCTAATAAAGTACACCACGAAGGAAAAAAAAAAAAAAAAGGACAACTTCACTGGAGATTGAACACCGAAGCTGAGCCGAAGAATCTCCTGCTTCGTAGACCAGCGCTTAATCCATTGGGCCATGAAGTCAGTTGTTGTTGTTCTGATTTTAAGCTCACTAGATTTTCTTAAATTTGGGACATTTCTGTGCCCTCTCAACAAGCAAGAGAAAAAGAAATTGCAGAATTAGTAGTAAAACAAGAAGGTGACTAAATTTGGACTACAGAAACTCCGTTCAAATGTTGGGATCCATTAAAACTTCATATTAAACAAAATTGATACAAAAACTCTAAATTTTTAAAACTTGATACAAAATCTCAAAGAAAATTGGTTTCATCAAATTCTATGATGAAAATACTTGGTGCATTTATCATGTTCTTTAAAAACCTTGTCTCCATTGTTTTCGAGTCAATGTATATTCTCAATTGTACTCCAAATTTCCAGCTCATTTTCTGATTTTTAAATTTTGTCTTCTAGAGATCAGATAAGCATGCTTAGCATTTTCGTTATCTATCCGCAATAAAATTCTCTCTTTGTTTTTAAAAACATTTGTTTTCCAATCTTTCGGGTCCTTTAAAAGGTCTTTCAACTGATTATTTAAGTTAGCATTGTCCTGAACTTTGACTATACAATCTACATATGAGAACTGCACGAGAAATTATTTTTGAGATTTCACGGGAGACGTTGATGTCAGTGTCAGTGACGCATCCAAAATAAGGTTGCAATCCGAAATTAACTACCTCAATCCGATCCAACTATAACCACTGAAACCCCAACTGGTGAATCTATTTGGTATTTGTGGTACAGTTAAATAACACAATGACAATAGAAATTTACATGATTCTTCTAAAGCTAGTAACCAGATGGTCAAAAGTTTGAGTGCTTACCAAAATATTAACGCATATTTTCTCTGTTTCAGGAAAAATGTTACTTTTATTTTTTAAATCTAACATATTTCTAAGTAAAAATAAAATGTGAAAGTATCATTTTTCCTAAGCATTACAACACCCTTGATACAAAGTCCGTTTTTTTTTTTATCGGTCAGCAGGGGGAATTAAACGGGCCACCTATAGCCATGGCCAAATGGGCTAATATAAGGCCCGCACCAAAACAAACGTGGTGGAAATGTCTAGTTTGTGTCTCTAGGGAAACTTGCCCTCATTTCGTTTGCGTAAGATTCTTTCAAGAGTTTATACGATTTTTTTGGTTTTCTTACTTCCGACTAACATCCAAACTCACAATCACAGACTCACTCTCATTCTTCTTTGTCCGGTGGTTTTGGGTGCAATGTTCCGGTCATTGTTGTGTAAATCAGGGAGAACTCTGAAAAGGTCGACTGCCATCATTAATGGAGAATCTTCTTCAACACCAGTTAAGTATTTTTAGTTTACAGCACAAAATTTAAATTTTGTAATTCATAAGTCCAGGGTTACTTCCATCTTCTATTCCTACTATACCACTAGCAACAATAGTAATCTTACTTCTTCTGATGATGATTCTGATTCTGGTTCTTCATTTGTGGTTAATTATCTGTTAAATTCATGTGTATTGTCACAAAATGAAGCTATTACTGCTTCCAAAAAGCTCAAATTCAAAACCGCATCTAATCCTGATTCAGTTTTAACTTTACTGAAAACATATGGATTCACTGAACCCCACATTTCTAAACTAATTTTTGGATACCCAGCCATCATCGCATCTAATCCTCATAAAACCCTCAAGCCCAAATTTTATTTTTTTTCAATTCTAAAGGGCTTTGTGGACTTGAACTTGCCAATTTCATTACATTTCACCATACCATCCTGAGGCAGAGTTTTATTGAAGTAATGATCCATTCATTTGATATCCTTAAGAGCATTGTTCAGTCTGATGAAAATGTTATCAAAATGCTTAGACGAGTTCCTTGGATTCTTAGTGCAAACCAAGTTAAAAGATTGATGGTCAACCTAGAGCTTTTGAGAAATGAAGGTGTCCCTCAAGCTAAGTTTTCTAAGTATCTAATCCAGCAACCATGATACTTTTAAAGAGATTGTAGAAAAGGTTAAAGATATGGATATCGATCCTTTGAAAATTACATTTCTTAAAGCTATACATGGATTGACATCAATGAGCGAAGCCAGTTGGAGAAGGAAAATGGATGTTTACAAGAGATGGGGTTGGTCTGAGGTTCAAATTCAATCAGCATTTAGGAAGTTTCCTGGTTGTATGATGGCTTCTGAGAAAAAGATTATGGCGGTTATGAATTTCCTTGTGAATGAAATGGAGTATGAATCATCAATTGTTGCTGAATACCCATCAGTTATCCAATGTAGCTTGAATGAGAGGATTATTCCTAGGTGTTCTGTTACCAACATTTTAGTCTCCAAGAGTCTGATAAAGGAAACATTTTCTTTAGGTGCACTTTTATTAAGGGTAGACAAGAATTTTCTGGAAAAGTTTGTCAAGACATACGAACAAAAAGTTCCTGAACTGATGAAGGTATTCCAAGGTCAGGTTAGTTACCAAGACCTACTTCAGCACTGAAGGATTGGGTGACACGAATACAAGGTAATTATCTGCATTCTCAAATGATAGTGTGCATTGTCTTTACCGTTTTTGGTTTAAATCACGCTTCTCTTTCACATTTTACCTCTAGTCTTTGTTTATGCTTGTTTTGTTATTTCGGTTACGAATATTGGGTTGCTTCATACATACGGAAAAACTGAAGGCCATATATCATGGAGTAGTAGTTTTATGCTTTATCATTACTAAGTTTATCTAAAACTATGACAATGTGATGCTAGAATTTGGTTGGGAAACTGAAAAAAGTATATTTCAGGCAGGGTATTTGTGGTTTTCTTGTTAGATAAGAATGTTTATGTACTGTATGTAAACTGCGATCAAACTAAACCTTGGAATCAAATTAGTTGCATCTAAGAACAATAATGAGCTCTTACACTTTTAACTACATAGTTATCGTGAAAATGATGGGTGAACTTAGTAGTTTGAAATTATAAACTTTGTTATTTTTGTAATCTTTTGATGAAGTACTTACCTAAATATTGACAAAGGGTAACAAAGTTAGTTGGATCCTGCAATTTTGCATATAAAGATTTAACAGAAAATTGACCGTTTTGGTAAGAGACCATCTTAACCTATCTTTTTTCAGATGACCCTTAGAATCAGAGTACAGTCTAATGCTTAGGATATCCGTGACTGTAGATGGTGTGAAAAG
Source organism: Papaver armeniacum (assembly GCA_023531295.1). Taxonomy (NCBI): domain Eukaryota; kingdom Viridiplantae; phylum Streptophyta; class Magnoliopsida; order Ranunculales; family Papaveraceae; genus Papaver; species Papaver armeniacum. The sequence continues at coordinate 17,310 of JAJJWW010007961.1, forward strand.
ACTATGTAGAGTATCAAGATTCCACTTCTGTGTGTCAGAATTAATCAATTCTGACACAAGCGTAAAAGAGTTGTTGTTTTGAGAGAATTCTGCAGATAAGGTGGTGTCCCTTCCAGGTATCCACTTATCATCCCATATGTTAATTGATTTCCCATTCCCCTACCTCCGAGACAATGATTTTTTTTATATGTTATATGCCTTCGAGGATGCATTTCCAAATCCAAGAAGAGCTATTCATTTTCTTTGAGTGTAATGCACCGTTTTTTTTTTTTTTAATATTTTCTTTTTAGTATTTTTGCCCAGAGATCATTTGGACTGCTAAGTAGCCTCCAAGCAATCCTACTAATCATTGCTTGATTTACTTTATTTGCATCTTTAAAACCTAGCCCCCCTGATGTAATGGTTTGCACAGAAAATCAAAGGATTTGATATAAATTCCTTTTGTGTTTGCCCAAAAATCACGCTGAATAGCATTTATTCTGGCAGTGATTTTCTTAGGTAGCACAAAACATCCCATGATGTAAATTGGCATGCCAGAGAGAACTGATTTGTTAAGAACATTCTAATTGGTTGGGATAGAATGTTACCAAGCCAATTTTTTTATTTTTTGTTCCATTTTTTCGATGATGGTGTCGAAAGTTTAAAGTCTGGATCTATCAATGAAGAGAGGGACACCTAAGTGAGTATCTTTTATGTCTATTTTTTTTTTTTCATTAACCTAGATTTTATGCCTTTATGTTTATTATGAACCTTTTTGCTAAAAAAGAGACCTGATTTCACAAAATTGATAACTTGTCCTGAAGCTAAGCTAAAATGTTAATTGCATCCAACAGGTTGTTACAACTATCTAAATCGGCTTTTGTGAAAAGTAAAAGGTCATCGGCAAAGAACAAATGTGATATATTTGGGGCATTTTTTGTTAGTTTTATGCCCTGAATTTTTTTGGTTGATTCAAGATGTATCAAAAGTCTTGAGAAGACTTCCATACATAAAATAATTAAGTATGGGGATAAGGGATCCCCTTGCCGAATGCCCCTTGAAGGGTCGAATTCTTCGCAGGGATTTCCATTAAGCAAGACAGCTATAAAAGGGGTGGAAATGCACTGGAAAATTAGTGTACACCAGTCATCGCAGTATCCAAAAGCTTTTTGAGTTTTGACAATGAATTTCCCACTTTAACTCCTATATTGCCAATTTTATTTTTACTTTTCTTCATCGAATGAACAACAAACCTCATGAGCAACCACAATGTTGTCTGAGATTTGTCGAGAAGAAAGAAAATCTGACTGAAGAGGAGAGATTATGTGTTCTAAAGTTTTTTACAATCTGTTAGCTAAAATTTTAGCTATTATTTTGTATGGAGTGTTAGTTAGACCAATTGGTATGTAATCCGAAGGAGTTTTAGGGGTTTTACCCTTGGGGATTAAGAAAAGAAAGGTTTTGTTTAGATCTTTATGTAAGACTTTGTTTTTGAAGAAATTTTGAATAACACTCACAAGTTGGAACCAACTGTTTCCCAATTATTTTTAAAAAAACTAACCGGAAAGCCGTCTGGCCCCGGTGCCTTATTTGGTTTTAAGTGTTTCACCACTTCCCATATCTCCTCATGGGAAGGTATCAGCATTAGAGCTTGATTTTGCTGTTGGGATTGAAGGTGAAATGTGTGAGAAAATCTCATCATTTTCAACTGTTAGTGGTTAAGTAAAAAGATCTTAAAATAGCATGTTAGTACTTCTTCGATTTCAGTTATGTTTGTAAGTGTAATATCATTCTTGTCTTGTAAGCAATCTATATTGTTTCTCTTTCTTATTTTTAAGGTTGTAACATGAAAAAAATTTGGTATTTCGTTCTCCTATGGCTATCGTGTTATTCCTAGATTGTTGCTTAGCAATTGACTCCTATGAGTCATATAATTTTTCTAATTCTAGAAGTTTTGAGTTCATTCGTTTCAAGTTTTCTTGGTTTAGCTGCTAAGCTTTCTAGTTGTTTTAGGGTTTTTTTTTTATCATTTTTACCGGTTTCCCAAAGATATTTTTATTCCAGTAGGTTAGGTTTTCTCCTAAAGTTTGAAGATTGTTTAATAAGGAGATATCAGCAAAGTTTCCTCCCTCTTTCCATGTTTTTTGATCACCCTCCCTATTACTACCCATGGCATAGTGTGCAAGTTAACTTGTGATGCCATGCCTTCTAATTGACTCATAACTGGCAGTTTTTGATCTTTTTTGGGTGAGCCGTAAAAGCAGGTTAACAACCATTCCTTAGAGTTGTAATTATCTTTAACAATTATGTTTATCATATTTAGGTTCCATTGAACTAATGATGAGTGCCAAATAGTGCATATTTATACACCTTTTTATTGGCATTTTACTCATCTTTTGCGCTTAGTTAACAACCATTCCTTAGAGTTGTAATTATCTTTAACAATTATGTTTATCATATTTAGGTTCCATTGAACTAATTCAAAATGGAATCCATCAATCCAACCTATAGCTAGACCTGACGAGCAATTCCATGGGCGATCGGGTTTGGTTTATTTTGTTTATTTTGTGTTTTGAAATGGTCAACAAAATGAAAGTTAGGAAAAGGTTTCAAAAGTTTTCTCATTAAACCTCTTTATGACTTAGTTTCAGAGAGAAAAAGAACATCAGGTTTCTCAGATGAAATAAGATTAGGTATGTTTTTGGCCACACCCTTGGGTGTTCCAAGCCAATATTTTCATTATATGTAGATAAAAAATAAAAGGGAAATTATAAGGTTTATTGTAAAATTTACATGTCTTTTATAGTTTAATTACTTGCATTATTACCCATACTCCATCCGAATTAGAGTCTTCTACTATTCGAGTTCTATGAAACTTGACCAAGATAGAACGACCATTTCTTGGTTTAGGATGTGCACACTTTTGTGGGTTTCACAAAACACAGGTTTCCCATAAACCAAACTTTCCACATAAACCAAACTTTTCAACAAAAACACAGGCTTCAAAACAACAAAGCCCAAACAAACCAATCCCACTAAAACCAAACTTAGTCCACTTCATTTGGGCTTTGAGTTCAATTTGAGTACTAGAGTTGGCCGGGGGATACAAACAAATCCCTTAGAGAGCTTGCTTACGGGCACGCTTCACGGGATGAACTTACCACATAGTTATTTTAGGGATTTTTATGAGCCTTCTCGGGGGCCACCGATCTCACATACCTAATCATTATGATCACATACATCATTCACCACGGTGGGGAGATGAACAATTTTGTACTTCTCCAATGCGTGGAGGAAAATCTTAGACTCATCGAACATGCATGATAAACCATATAGCATTGATTATGAATTTCCTCTTGTTGAAAACTCTCCTTTCATTGAACCATGACCAAAGGGTTGCGAGCTTAGAACTCAAATTGAGTCAAATGTGATGCACTAAATGAGGAAAGGAGGACTTTCAAAATGAAATGTTTATCACCCATAATGAAAATAGTATGCCTAGTCTCACTCGTGCAATTGATATTGCATATGAACTATTTTAAATGGCGGGACTGGAAATACTATGATTTTAATAAGGAAATGCATTTCTATGATGATGATAATGATGAATATGATATGTTAGAAGAGCATGTGCATGCTGAAAATATGATGGAATCTTTTGGTTCGAGAGACGTTAGGCGTCTCTACGTGAACCCTATGAATGATACTTCTTCTAATATTCATACATGTGATATTAACTATGAGCTTAGTTTTGTGAAATTCTTGATGAATGTGAGCATGCTTCACAACTTGTTTGTCTTAGGAAAGGATGAATCTTCTGTTGACACTAATGTTCTTTTGGATCATGATATTATTGTTGTGTCGATTCCCTTCCCATGTCACAATATTTTGCCTCCTCTGATGAATTTGACATGGAAATTGATGAATTGTCCTATGAAAATGAACATGATTTAGCCGACTTTAGGAAAGTGTGTGATGGTGCAAATGATTTTATACATGAAAATAATTTTACATATTGATCGTTGGATTTAACCATACCAGGAGGCGAATTAGGTGTTGTTTAGATATTGGTAGTAGAATTGTGATTTTAATCTAAAGTATATCAATCTTCATGTGTTCTTGTTATGATTAAATTGTTAGGATTAATGCTTAGTTAATGAATCAACAGTGCTGTGATAGGGTCTTTGTAGAAAGACATCTATACTAGGGAAGAGTTAGGGATTTATCTAACCAAAGATCAACTTTAGACCTTCAAATGAAGGCACAAGAATACAATTCTAGTTGAGTTGCACGAGCATGAAACTAGAGGTGGATTCACCACCTCTGGTGCTTTCCACAACTTTGCCTTAAGTCACTAAAACAAGTCGCATCGACACATCAAACAATAGCTTTGTCACTCATAGAATTCGGTTGAAGTAAGCCTTAGATCAACATTAGCACCACAAGTCTCTGTGGTTCGACTCGTATTTGCCACTGTGCTTCATAACAGATCACACCGTGCACTTGCGGTATCACTCGTAGGCTATAAAATAAACCATCTTCCAGGCCTACCAACTAATTCAAAATGGAATCCATCAATCCAACCTATAGCTAGACCCTGAGCAATTCCATCTGGGTCAAAAAAATGAAAGTTAGGAAAAGGTTTCAAAAGTTTTCTCATTAAACCTCTTTATGACTTAGTTTCAGAGAGAAAAAGAACATCAGGTTTCTCAGATGAAATAAGATTAGGTATGTTTTTGGCCACACCCTTGGGTGTTCCAAGCCAATATTTTCATTATATGTAGATAAAAAATAAAAGGGAAATTATAAGGTTTATCAGTACTGAGTCTTCTACTATTCAGAGTTCTATGAAACTTGACCAAGATAGAACGACCATTTCTTGGTTTAGGCCGGATTTGTACATATTGATCGTTTTAATCTAAACTACTCCATTGCAGTACATTGTTTAGGGTTTAAATTCGTTTCTCACCCACACACCCAAAATTACCAAAATCAGCAGAAACTGTTTGCACCCTCTAACAACAACAAATTAATACAGAGATAGGATAAAATGGAGGATAATTGGTGTTAAACACCTCTTGAATAAGAGATCCAAGCCAGATTTCTGTGCTAAGAAGCGCAGCCAAGGAAATAAAAATTTCATCAATTTTCAGATGGGATTCAACGAATCCTTCTTACCGCTTAAATGACCAATAATTGGGTCTTAACCTAATGAATGGATCACACACACGTGTCCATAATTAGATGGCTGGTAATGAGCTAAGATAGAATTGTTAAATACATCCAAGTTATTGCTAAATGAAGACTAAAGTGATAGCCCATACTAGTCATACTGTGACAATACGTACCCCTGAAAAACATCCTTGTCCTCAAGGATGAACTTAGGATAGTTGGTTCGAATATTAGAAATGTTCTCCCAAGTTGCATTCTCAGGAAAGGAGTTAGTCCATTGGATCAAGACTTGTCTGACATGTTGCTTGACCTGTAGAATTTGCCGTGAATCCAAAACCTTTTCATGGAGCATAATCACTTGGCCTTCATGGTCCACCACTGGAAGAGAGGGGGAAGGAGTGTGCTGCTAGCCAATGTGCTTCTTGAGTATAGAGACATGAAATACAGGATGAATGCGAGAGTAAGAAGGAAGATCCAACCTGTAAGACACTTTGCCAATGCGCTCCAGAACTTGATAAGGGCCATATAATTTGGATGAGAGCTTAAAAATTTTCCTCAAGGAAAGAGATGACTGCATGTAAGGTTAAAGTTTAAGGTAGACAAAGTCTCCAACTTCAAAGGTTCTATCTTGTCTGGATTTGTCAGCATATACCTTCATTCTTTCCTGGGCTTTATGAAGTGATTCTTTGAATATATCAAGAAGAGAAGCTCCATCTCTCAAGTATGTCTCAACTCCAGCAACTGAAGTGGTAGTAGCCGAAGGAAAAGCAAGATGAGGAGGAACATATCCATATAGTGCCTGAAAAAGGAGAAGTCTTGAGGCCTGTATGGTAGCTAGTATTATACCACCACTCTGCTAAGGCTAAGAAATCATTCCACTTCCCTGGTTTGTGTCCTATGATGCACCTAAAATAATTCTCAACACAAGCATTGACCCTTTCAGTTTGGCCATCAGTTTGGGGATGATATGATGTGCTAAGGTTGATACTAGTACCCAATGCTCTAAATAAATCCTGCCAGAAGTTGCTGGTGAAGACTTTATCTCTGTCAGACATAATGGAAAAGGGTATTCCATGCAACTTAGCCACTTGAGTCAGAAATGCATGAGCTACAGATGCAGCAGTATAGGGATGTTGTAGAGCTAAGAAGTGAGCATATTTTGTCAGTCTGTCTACTACCACCAAGATGACATTTTTCTTGCTACTCATAGGCAAACCCTCTATAAAATCCATTGTTATATGTTGCCAAGCATGTGCAGGGATAGGCAGAGATTGGAGCAATCCAGTTGAGTTGGTGTTATCCGCTTTGTTTCTTTGGCAGATGTCACACTAGGATACAAGAGAAATGATGTCTTTTGGATACCTGGCCAATGAAAATGACTTCTTGCTCTCACTGATGTAGCTTGAATGCCAGAATATCCTCCAATGGCAGAAGTATGTAGGGACTGCAAGAGTTTTTCTCTAATCTGAGCACCAGTACCAATGTAAAGCTTATTTTTATATCTCGGAACACCATTAATGAGTGAGTAATTAATGAGAGAATGTTGAGTAGTAGTTGAGAAATGAGTTGATTGGTTTTGGCATCATCAACATAACTCGTTGAACTTCTTATATCCAAGTTGGTCTAGATATGGCCATTGAATGGCAAGTAGCGAGAATACGAGGGTCTTCTAGAAAGTGCATCGGCAACCACATTGTCCTGACCTTTTTGTCTTGAATTTCATAATCAAAGCCAAGCAATTTGATGATCCATTTTGTTGGAATGCGGTTCTAACTAACTGTTCCAATAGGTACTTCAGGACTTTGATGGTCGGTTTTGATAATGAATTTAGTACCTTGGAGATAATGCTTCCACATTTGAACTGCAGAATAATGGCCGAAATTCCTTCTCATAAGTAGAGAGTGTTGCAGACTCTAGGTCCTAGTGGTTTTTGAAGTAAGAAATTGGTTTCTTGTCTTGCAAAAGGACAGCTGCAATGCACATGTCACTAGCATCACTTTCCACTACAAAGGTCTTAGAAAAATCAGGTAAAGCTAATACAGGTGTAGAGCTCAATGCCTGTTTGAGAGTCTCAAATGCAGTTGTAGCAGTTGGGCTCCAGTGGAATGAGTTTTTCTTGAGGAGATTAGTTAGTGGCTTTCTTATAACTCCATAATGCTGCACAAACTTTCTGTAGTAAACTGTAAGGCCCAGAAACCCTCTCAGCTCTGTAATGTTCCTTGGAATTGGCCAAGATTGCATACAAGCAATTTTATTGGGATCAACACACACGCCCTCTGCTGTGACTATATGACCCAGATACTCCAAGGAAGTTTGGCCAAAGCAACATTTGGACAGGTTGTCAAATAGTTGGTGTTGTCTGAGCAGTGTAAAGACCTATATGAGATGCTCCAAATGTTCACTCATGCTTTTACTATAGATAAGAATGTCATCAAAGAAGACTAACACAAACTTTCTTAAAAATGGCTGAAAAATATCATTCATTAGAGCTTGAAAAATGGCAGGGGCATTGGTGAGGCCAAATGGCATGACCTTAAACTCATAATGGCCTTGATGAGTTCTAAAAGCTGTCTTGTGGATGTCAAGATCATGTACTCTTATTTGATGATAACCTGCCCTCAGATCTATCTTTGAAAAGATAATGGCACCATGTAGTTCATCTAGCAATCATCCACAATAGGGATAGGAAACTTATCCTTAATAGTGATGTTGTTGAGCTTCCTATAATCCACATAGAATCTCCATGAATTATCTTTCTTTCTCACAAGAAGAATGGGAGAGGAAAATAGACAGTGGCTAGGCTGAATAATCCCAGTTTGAAGCATTTCCTTAACCAATTGTTCAACTACACCTTTCTGCACATAAGGACACTTATAAGCTCTTTGGTTGACAGGTGATGAGTTGTGTTACGTTGTAAGGGAATTTTATGGTCCAAACTTCTTTCAGGTGGAAGAGTGGAAGGTTCTTGAAATATGTCAGTATATTCTTGCAAGAGTGGCAGTAAAATGTCTGGGGTGGTAGGGGGTGTTGAAGTTGTATTGATGGATAATAGTTGAGCTACTACCCCATGTGAATGTTTGAGAAAGAACTTTTTGACTGCCTCTCCAATCATCATCATGAATGAATGTTTTGGAGTAGTGCCTTGCAATGTAATAAGTTTGGTCTTGTATAGAAATGAAACACTAAGTTTTGCAAAATTGAAGGTCACATCACCTAATTTCTTCAACCAATCTGCTCCAAGTACTATGTCCCATCCTCCAAGTGGTAATACTCTCAAGTTTTCCATAAAATGGTGCCCTTGCATGCTCTATTGTAGTTTAGAGAAAATGCCTAAACTTGTTGTTTTTTCTCCATTGGCAACAGTGACCAGCATATGTGAAGTTAGTGTGATGGAGTGCTTGAGTGAAGTAACCAAGGCACTGTCAATAAAACTAGTGGTGCTACATGTGTCAATAAGGATAGACACAATCTTCTTGTTGATGAGGCCAGGAATCCTGATTGTATCACCAGTGGCAGATCCAGTGAGAGCATGAAGAGATACCTCAACTTCAGATTGAACTGGAGATTTAGGTGCCTCTACAAACACTTCCTCTTCCTCCTCAGTGTCCTGTGATTCAGTAGAGTCAATGTGTAACATGTATAACTTTTATTTTCCCTTACACAAGTGGCCAGGCTTGTAAACTGGATCACAATTATAACAGAGCCCTTGAGCTCTTCTCTTGTCCATGTCCTCTTGAGAGAGTCTTTTAATGATATGAGGTGTAGTGGTGGACTTTGGTGTAGGTGTGAAAAAAGATTTTGGGGTGGAAGGGCTAGATTTGGGTAAAGTGATAATTGGTCTAGGAGGTAAGGGATTAGGAGTGTATGGTCTCTGTAAGCTGTAATGGGTATTGAAGGATTTGGTAAATGGTTTTGAGACTGAATTAGTTAATTGAAGTTTCTGATATTGGAGTCTAGCTAATGAAAAGGCATCATCTAGAGTTTGTGGGTGAAACATGGATACAGTTTTGCCAATGTCATCCTTCAATCCACTGAGGAAGCTCATAACAAAGTAGGATTCACCCAAGGAAGGGTTCATACGTAGCATCAAGGCTTTGAGTGATTAAAATTCATCATAATAATCATCCACATAAGATGACTGAACAAGTTTATTGAAGCTACCAACAAAATTTTCTTCTACAAGATTTTCAAATCTAGCACATAGATGGAGAGATAAATCTTGCCAGGTAATTCTATTTCGATTAACTTGAAAATTAGAAACCATTTTTCAGCCTTACCTTCTAAATAGATTGCAGCTATGTCGACTTTCCTGTGTTCTTCAATGTCATTGAGTTGGAAGTATCTTTCACTCTTCTGGATCCATGCTCTTGGGTTATCTCCATCAAAGCGTGGGAAGTCTAGTTTTGGAATCCGATGATGGTGATTAGGAAAGCTAGAATGATGATGATAATAATTTGGGTAGTCATCATCCTGCTGATGTGAACCTTCTGGATCTTCAGTTCGATTGTTATTTGCAGGTTTATGGAGCAACTGAATAAGACTGCGGTTATTCTCTTGTAAGGTTTCTCTGAAACTAGCTTTCAAAGTATCAATTTGATTAGTAAGATCAGTGGAAAGCGTTTTGAGATCCGATTGAAGCTTACTGATGGCAACTTCATTAGCTGAGGTTTTTGTTTCAAGGTCTTTGAGTGTCATTGAAAACAAATTTGGGTGAAAACAAGGCTCTGAATACCAATTGTTGTGATTACACAACAAATTAATACAGAGATGGGATAAAATGGAGGATAATTGGTTTTAAACACCTCTTGAATCAGAGATCCAAGCCAGATTTCTGTGCTAAGATGCGCAGCCAAGGAAATAACAATTTCATTAATTTTCAGATGATATTCAACGAATCCTTCTTACAGCTTAAATGACCAATAATTGGGTCTTAACCTAATGAATGGATCACACACACGTGTCCATAATCAGATGGCTAGTAATGAGCTAAGATAGAATTGTTAAATACATCCAAGTTATTGCTAAAGGCGGACTAAAGTGATAGCCCATACTAGTCATACTGTGACAGCCTCCCTCTTCCTATGAAGAGATAACAACAAGAGAGTCCGAGGAGATATTTTCCACTTTTTTTTTATAGGGAGGAGGTTTTGGGATCAAAGGAGTGATAAAATCGTACTAAACTCAACCAAAACTACCGATTCAATACTTTATTACGAGTCGGACAAAACTACCCATACACAAAATCCACGTTTCAACTTTCCGAACAACCGAACTCATAATTTCCGCTTTTTTTTTTCCAATAGTGAAGAAAAAACGTAAACCCTAGAATTGTTTCCAGAACCTCTTGAACTCGTCATCTCTAAAAGGCTAATCAAAGTATTATTGGTGATCAAAGCATGATAGTTATTTCATGCATATATATATATATATTATAAAAAAAAGTGATGTCTGTCTTGGGTAATAGACGGCCATTGATTTCGGCCATTCGACGGCTGGGATAGATAGTTGGCGAGGTTTCTATCCGTCCGTCCGTTCTTGACATATAATTTTGAGGAATATTTACGTTTGTCTGTTCACGAAATGATGTTTTTTCAGATTAATTATTTTGGACGGTAGAGATTATGTCGTGGCCCACCTGATCTAACCTTTAAACTTTAAAACGACAAATCCTAATTAAGATTTTGCACGGTAAACGTTTCCTAATCTATCTTAACTTTCCTAATTGAGCTGCCCGTCATTGGCTTTCCTGATTTGGTTGAACTTCCGTTAATATACTGGTTTCCTAATATTAAGAAGATATCTTGGATTTCTATATATAAAACAAACGACTGGAAGGGGAAAAAAAAAAGGAAAAATGGCCAAAATGCCCCAATTTGGATGGCATGGTTAGAAAAATGCCCCGAAAGTTGAAATTAAGTAAAAATTTCCCATTCTGTCTATTATAACAGTAGAAGCAGTTAAGGGGTCAACGCATCGACTTTTGACCAGTCAACGGTCATCTGAAATGTCATGTATACCCTTTAACCAAACATGTAGAAGCCGATGGCATAGAGAAACAGATCGAGTTATCTCTTCACCAAGTGACCTGCAACCACAAAATAAAAAGAAAAAAGAAAGATAAAGAGAAACAGATCGAGAGTGGGAGAAGAGATAGGAATAGAGAACGAGATCTAGAGAGAGAGCAGGGGAGTTAGACCGAGATACAGAGATAAATCGAGAGAGAGAGTTAATAATGAGTTCATCCATGGTTGTTGGAAAACAATTCTTCTTCTTTGTCAAAACGAGTAAGTAATCCAAACCCTTTGGTTGTTTTTGTTAAAATCGACACATGAATGATTTTGTTTTTGTTAAAATCGACACATGAATGATTTTGTTTTGTGTTTTAGGTTGATTATAATGGAATTTTAACATGATTCAGTGACTAAATTAGGATTTCAGAAATTAGGGTTTCTGAAATTGGGAATTTTGAATTTAGTTTTTTTTTTTTTCCCTTTTCTGAAATTAAACCGCAGCATGGAATTGAAAATTGAAATGTTCGATGTTTTTATTAATTGTAATTCCAAGATTTATAATTCTTCTATCAGTAGCAAGTGAGGAGGAATTTATGGAATTGGGTACGAATGAATTTGGGATTTATGGGATTTATGCTTAGTAAATAACAAAATTATGTGATGCGTCTCGGTTTTGTTATTAGATGCTAACCGTCTTACAATGATGTAGGTTATTGAGTTTGAAAGCATAATAGCAGCTGTATAAAATTTGTGATTGTACTTGTCTTCAATTTTCTTGAAGTCCTTGATCTCCTTTCACTACTGATAGATGAAATGGTGTGTTTGTCGATTCAAAGTATGATTCTATGTCAATTTGCACAATTAAAGCTCAATCACTAAACAACAATGATCATTCAAACATATCATTGTTTAAATTTGTACGTTGTGCTATGAGTTACTCAAGTTCACAGTATTGTTGCCTCTTTTTGGGTATGGTTTTGTTATTGGCTCTTCTAGTCTCCAAAACTCATGAATATGCTTGTTGTTGTGACACTTGATGTAGGAACTGATTACTTATTTGTTGGTTCAGTGACGACTTGGTAACTGCTCATCGTGTCTTTCTAAAAGCAGGGTAAATATTCTTCCCCAATATGAACTTTTTAATCTGGCAAAGAATTATATATTGTTAACTCCTGAAGCATGTAGGATTAATAATTGATTTAGGGTACTGTTGATTTATTATAATTTTTAGTTACTCAGGATGGGTAATATGGATAGGGATTTCTGTGTTAGTTTAGTAGGAAGCACAAGAAAGTATAGAGATATATATTTGATGTATTATAAAGCTGGCACTACGGGAACAATGTTCATGGGTATGATAAATGGTAGGCTGGTAGATGAACCGGGTATGGATCCTAAACATTACCTATTTTTATTTAATAACATTGAAGGCGAAGCAGGTGATATTTGTGACAATGAAAAAATTTGTGATAAGACATCCTTTTTAATAGGTGGCACAACCAATTTAGCCTTCAGTCAGAAAGAACTAAAATTACGCAAGGCTACATTTTTGTCTGTTACTCTTTATTTTGTTGTGTTTGAAGTGTAATCTATATCCAACAACTTCTATTAGTTGGATCTTTATTTAATTAAAGACATATTCTTTATCAGTTTAAAATTTCAGGGCCTGGCCATATACTGTGTGATAAATCTAGCATTTTAGTAGCTTGTGTGTATCTTTACTAGGTTATATATTAGAAAGACTAGTAGAATGCTCGTTGTGATGAATAATAATATTTTGAATTTCTGGTGTATCTATACTGTATCATTCATTATTAATCCTAGTCTTGTCGATAATTTCCAAAGTGTTACAAAGACTTGGTTATTGACAAACTTCTAAATGAATCCTAAACATACCGTGTAGTTCATGCGAGAAAATATGTCCTTGTATTGGCGATAAGTAGTGTTTACGGACTAAAGTTTCTCAAATTTTCTTATTTCTTGGTACAGGATATTAAGATGGGTTTGAGAGGAGATCGAAATTATTTTGGCAAACGAAGTGCATGAGATGACAACTACACTCCAAGTCACTTTTAAATCAAAGCATCTATATCATCTCATGAGTTTAGCATTTGAGTTGGATGTGTCCGTGGATCTCTGTCCAGTTTTCTTTTATCAGCTATTCAATTAAAATCTCAATGTAAAAGCTCTATGTAACTCTGCAACTGTAATAGCCGTAGAAGCAATTGTGCTGATGCAAAAAGGAATGATTTTTTTTTCTTTGTTATGGTGGATAGGACTTTGTTGCCATCCATTTCAGCAATATTTGATGTGTCAAAATCTAAGAGCATAGGACATGTTGGGAATTAAAAAAAAAACATTTCATTTAAGTAAAATCACCCAAGAAATCTGTAACTGTCCATTTTAAAAATGTACTACGTGTCTCTATCTCAAAGCATAGGACACGAAAGTCATTTCTGAAGCAGGAAGGTCATTTCAGTAATTGAAGGTTCACACGAGTTTCTCACCTGCTCGCGCTTCTGATATCTGGCCGTTCACTACATTATCACGTGGCACCATGAGGGTTAATCTTTGAATTTGGGGTTATAACAGTCTTTTTGTCACACGTGCGAGTTAACATGTGTGGTAAATTGACCTCTTAACGGGCGTAGACGGCTGAATTGACAGAATGGGGCATTTTAACTTTTTTTGAAATCTTGGGGCATTTTGGCAACCTTGCCATCCAAATTGGGGCATTTCAGCTCTTAGCCCAAAAAAAAAGAGCCGCAGGTCAAAATATGCAGCTTAGTTAAGAGATGTTGAGAGAACTGTTGGTAGACCTGCTTACTTAAAAAAATTGAGGGGCAGGCATATGTAGCTATTCTTTATTGTTTGGTTTTGAAATTGTAAGCAGTCAAACGCATCAAAAAAAAATTAATTTTAATGCAAACGTTCTTTTAGTATTGATGCTTTATTTGTAGTGTATAATCAAAACCGCACGATCCTTTTCTGTTGTTTGGTGAGAGATGGCTTTAGGATTTTTTAGTTAGGATTTGGTTTTGCATGTAAAGTTTAGTTCTATTTCTAAGCAAGTTAAAGTCCCATGTGTGGTCAACACTAAACAAGGTATTTGTAAAACTCTGGATTATGTCGCATAGGATGTTCATATCAAAGAAACCTGGTTGGATTAAACTCTTGGTTCCGAGCTTGTCGACGAATCCAAATTGATTGTTGTTTATCTCTAATTTCTCGTAATGGGTAAGGATCAAAGATTAATATAAAATAGGTGAGTCCCTCTTCTCGTCTAACTTGCTACGAGGTATCCCATATACGGCAGATTTGAAAGAGAAGGGAGGACTCAATTCTCAATTCTCAATTCTCAAACCTTAAATTGTTATTTCTACACAGTTCCAAATTGGACAATTAGCTGCTTCAGGTATGTGTTGCAACTTAACTATTACATTCAATCATGACCTTAATCTTGGCAAGATCTGTGTGTATATTTTGGTTTGTATAACATATGTGTACATAGAATTTTGCTACATTGGTATCAGGAGCTAGGTTGTGCCTTGGTTAAGAATATGATTTTGTTGATTGGGTTTGAACCAATTATGTTGATAACTTTATGTCGAGTTTCTAACAAGCTTTACATACCTAATTGATTGCAAGTGTTTATATGCATGGGAAGTGTTTGTTAAATTGTCTAAAACAGATTTTGAAATAAGTATGGATATAAACATGTGTTTGGGTTTTGGTACAAAAATCTTAACTGTTACTCATTGATAGTTCATGACTATATAGACATCAATAGATATTGATTTGTATGTTGTGTAAGATATTATCCCATTAAATTGATTGTATATCAAGTAAGTGTTATGAAATTTCAGGTATGATACTAAACCTAACACAACAGGGTCTATCCTATATTGGGTTATGAAGGACCAATAAAGTGATCATCCAGAAAGCATAAGTTATACAAGTTTAGTCTGCCTAAAGGTGACTGTTTTTTTTTTTTTTTTTTTTGTTCATTCAGTTGATTTTGGTTTATGACCAGTTAGATCACAAGTGTGTGCCCACAAACAGTGAACTACTAGGAATGCCCAAAGGTGTCTAGTGGCTTTAGGTGTGAACTGGGTAGGACAAGATGATTTATAGGGCTTAATTAGAAATAAATAACCCTTAACCAAAGGAAAGGAATTGTTTTTATCGAACCTAATCCCGATAAATTAGTTATGTAGGTGATTTTCATCGCATATAGGGAGGTGATACATGTCGTGTACTGCCCAAAGGTGTATAATGAATATGTTTCGCTGTCCTGTAGAGTGGAAAGTTGTTTGCAAAATTGTTAGTACACTCTAAGTATTTCAGCCATACCCTAAGACTGATTTACAAGTTTTTGTACACAACTGAATTGTGTTTGTCGTTAAATAGAAGTTTTGCTATATACAATGAAATTGTATCTTGTTGATGAATAGACTTCTTAACCCATTGCTATAATGGTGAACTATTTTCAGTTATGGATGGGAGTATTGTTCAACGACATTTGACTGGGATTGAACCACTAAGTGGTTCAGATTTCAAGAAATGGAAGTCGCAGCTTGAAATTGTTTTAAGATGTATGGAGTATGATATCGCTCTTAATGAAGACATGCCTGATGTTCCTGAACCAAATGCTACTAAAGCTGCTAAGACTGAGTATCTCAAATGGATGAAAGATGGCAAGATGGCGACAATGATCATTAAGTCCTCAATATGAGATGTTATTCGAGGAGGGATTCCAACAAAGGATACTGCAAAAGAGCTAATGAAAGACATAGAGGACCAGTTTACAGGGTCGAAGAAGGCACTTCAGTTTACATATTTAACCCAGCTCATTTCCCTCAAGTATGACGGACATGGAAATGTTCGTGAGCACATCCTCAAGCTATCAAAACTTATTATTTCACTTAAGGAGTTAGAAATGGACCTAGGTACTGATATTCTCGTTCATTTAGCTGTCGCGTCTCTTCCTCGTTCCTTTGAAACTTTCAAAGTGAACTATAATGCGCAAGAAAAGAAGTAGACTGTAAATGAGTTGATTTCTTATTGTGTGATGGAAGAAGAACGACAAAAGCAGGGTAAGGTGGAATCTGCGAACTTAGCTAATCATGGAGCAAATAAGAAAAACTTTAAGAAGAAAGGTTTTAAAAGAAACTTTAATAAGAAAAGTGGATCTGATCAGGTGGCTAATGATAAGAAGGTTGTTACTTCTGTGGCAAAACCAAAGGAATCCAATTCAAAAGTAGCTGGTGATAAGGAGTGTTTTTTCTGCCGTAAGACTGGACATTTTAAGAAAGATTGCTACAAGTATAAGGAGTGGTTGAAGAAAAAAGAAGGTAGTCATCTAGCTTTTGTTTGTTTTGAAAAAAAAATTATTAGATACTCCTAGTAATACTTGGTGGGTTGACTCTGGTTCCTCTGTGCATATTTCGAAATCTTTGTAGGGGTTCATAAGCCAGCGGAAACCAAGGGCTGATGAGAAACTTTTTCTTGCTAATAAGGATCCAGATAAAGTTGAAGGAGTTGGAACCTTTAGGCTGGTTTTAGACGGAGGTTTTGTTTTAGATCTGGCAGACACTTTCTATGTTCCTAGTATTAGTCGCAATTTAATTTCTGTTTCAAGATTGGATGAATCTGGTTATGGTTTTATGCTTGAAGGTGGTAAAATCTCTCTTAGATTTAATATGCAGAATGTTGGATTTGGTGTTTTAATTGATCGGTTATATAAATTATCCTTGGATACTTGTTATGCTTCATCATTATTATGTATGTCAGCTGATTCTTTGGCTACTTCTGCTTCTGGAATTAAAAGATCTATGCTTAAAGAAAATTCATCGATGTTGTGGCATAAAAGACTAGGACATATATCTAAGGAACGCTTAAAGAAGCTAGTCACGGAAGGAATACTAGAATCGTTAGATTTCAGTGATTTTAATACTTGCATAGACTGTATGAAAGGGAAATTGACGAAAACTAGAAAAATAGGCGCCATTCGTAGTTCTAATCTTCTGGAAATAATCCACACAGACATATGTGGACCTTTTCCTACTTCTTCTCGCGGCGGTCAGCGCTATTTCATTTCCTTCATAGATGATTATTCAAGGTATGCATATGTCTACCTTATTCATCACAAGTCTGAGGCTTTAGATATGTTTAAGATTTATCATTTGGAAGTTGAAAAATAGTTGAATAAGAAGATTAAGATTGTCCATTCTGATCGAGGTGGAGAATATTATGGTAGATCAGATCAAGATGGTGTAAATCATGGAAATTTTGTTAAATATCTTCAAGAACATGGCATAGTTCCGCAATATACAACTCCGGGTACTTCTGAGTAGAATGATGTAGCCGAAAAACGCAATCGGACCTATCAAAATATGGTTCGCAGTATGATATGTCATTCTGATTTGCCTGAGAATCTGTGGGGAGAGGCTTTGAAAACAGCAGTTTACTAACTCAATCGAGCACCCAGTAAAGCGGTACCAAAAACTCCTTTTGAGCTTTGGACAGGTAGAAAGCCTAGTTTGAATCATCTTCGCGTATGGGGTTGTCCGGCATAAGCGAGACTCTATAATCGTGACATGAAGAAACTAGATCCTAGAATAGTAACTTGTCTTTTTATAGGATACCCGGAGAGATCTAAAGGTTTTCGTTTTTACTACCCAACTAGAGCTACCCAAATTGTAGAAACAAATAATGCTAGGTTTCTGGAATTTGATGGTGGAAGTTTAGATCATCGAGAAGTGGTGTTTGAAGAAGTAATAGATGATCTACCACCATTTGTGATACCAAATGTCTTAACTGGATTTCTAAATTCAGATGTTTTCTTGCCCACAACTGTGGTTGAACTAACTTTTCCTCTAAATATTGATGTTATTGCACCTATAGATCCTCAAGTAACTGATCCTGTTGAACCCCTTGTAGCCATCCAAGAAGACATTCATCTTGCTGAACCTTTTGATATAAGAAGATCAAGTAGGATAAGGAAACCCAGCTATTCCCGACATCTACCAAACTTACCTCACAGAAGGTGATATTCAAGAAACAGGTGATCCAGTAAACTATTCTGATGCAATGAGTAGTGATAATTCCGCAGTATGGATTGAAGCTGCGAAAGAGGAAATAAAATCAATGGATAAAAATGGAGTTTGGGAGCATGTTCCACTTCCAAAAGGCACGAATGTCATTGGATGTAAATGGGTATTCAAGACAAAAAGAGATTCTGAAGGAAAAGTGGAAAGACATAAGGCACGGCTAGTCGCAAAGGGGTATAATCAGAAATCTGGGATTGATTCTACAGATACTTTCTCTCCCATTTCTAAGAAAGATTCTCTTAGAATTATGGTAGCATTGGTAGCCCATTTTGTCATGGAACTCCATCATATGGATGTCAAAACGACATTCTTAAATGGGGACCTGCAAGAAGATATCTACATGGAACAACCTGATGGTTTTAAGATAAAGGGAAAAGAACAACTAGTTTGTAAGTTGAAGAAGTCCATTTATGGGCTGAAACAAGCATCACGGCAATGGTACTTGAAGTTTGATAAGGTCATTATTGGTTTTGATTTTAAGGAAACCCTTATGGACAGATGTATATACTACAAGATCAGTGGGAGTCGCTTTATCTTTTTGGTATTATACGTAGATGATATATTATTAGCTATCAATGATATTCATCTTTTACTTGATACTAAGCGTTTTCTATCTAAGACTTTTGATATGAAGGATATGGGAGACGCATCGTATGTCTTGGGAATTAAAATTCAAAGAGACTGGAAGGCTGGAGTACTTGGTTTATCTCATAAGGCTTACATTGATAAGGTTCTTAAGAGGTTTAACATGCAGGATTGTGCACCTGGAGATACACCATCAGTAAAAGGAGATGTGTTTAGCAAGAATCAATGTCCGAAAAATGAAATTGAGAAAAGACAGGTAAATGCTCTTGAGTATGCATCAGCTGTAGGGTATTTGATGTACTTGATGATATGTTTTAGACCTTATATTAGCTATATAGTTGGGATGCTTGGTAGATACCAATAGAATCCAGGTATTGCTCATTGGAGAGCCGTGAAAAAGGTTTTATGATACCTGCAGAGAACAAAAGACTATATGCTCGTGTATAGAAGGTCGGAATTTTTAGAGATTAGTGGATTTTCAGATGCAGATTTTGCTGGATGTAGAGACAGTTACAAATCCACTTCAGGGTACATATTTAAGCTTGCTGGAGGTGTTGTATCTTGGCGAAGTTCTAAACAATCGTTGCAAATATGTTCCACTATGGAAGAAGAATATGTAGCTTGTTTTGAGGCTACCCAACATGCTATAGGGTTAAAAAAATTCATTACTGAGTTATCAGTTGTGGATTCTATAAACCAGCCAATTAAGATTTTCTGCGACCATGAAGGTGTGGTAAATTATGTGAAAAATGATAATACGACTAGCGGGAACAAGTATATCATGGTGAAGTATTTATCTGTGAGAGAGAAGTATAAAATGGGAATTATTGTTGTTTCACATCTATCGACTCATTACATGATTGCTGACCCTTTAACTAAGGGACTTCCACCACATATTTTCAAGGGGCATGTATCCCGTATGAGAATTCAAGAATCTTTTGATGTTGTTCATTAGTGGGGGTTAGATTCCCAATTCCTAGCATTTGTTTTCAGTGAGCTAGTTAGTTAGTTCTGTTCATTTTAGTATGAAATTCATATGATATTGTTTTTCAGTGGGAGCTTATCATTCATTTTTGTTTTCAGTAGAAAACTAATAAAGTATTTTACGTTGATTCAGCAAATTTGCTTGAGTTTTTGGATCATTTGCGGTCAAGTATTACAGTATTATGACCCTTTGTTTGAATATGTTTGTTTCCCATTGATGCATCATATACAGTGGCCTAAGAAAGCTTAGCATGAGCTTTAAGTGCTTGAGCTTAACGGGGTAGGCACCATCGTTGATAAGCTTTTGTCCTGAATAGTTGGTAACGGCTTGTTACTTTCGGATGCAGTAAAATATTAGGATAACATGAACAGTTTGTTGCATGAAGCATGGACTAATATGAAAAGATTGCAGTAAATATTGTGTTAGACATTCACAACACCTCAATTTTTTGCTTTTGATCATAAAGATGGCCTGAATTTTCAGTAATGCTATACCTGAGACCATGTACTGACTTTGCATCTCATAGAATGCATTATGTATTTATGATCCAGCTTAGTGGTGCTGTTATATTTAGGTGAAGGTTATTAAAGAGTTATCTTTGTATGATACTTGTGCGACTGATTTCAAACAAATGGTGGCCACCCATTTTCAAAACTTGATCCAGTGATGTCTTCATAAAAATTGAGTGTTTTGTATTGACCAAGTGGGATAATGTAAAGTTTAGTTCAATTTCTAAGCAAGTTAAAATCCCATGTGTGGTCAACACTAAACACGGTATTTGTAAAACTATGGATTATATCGCATAGGATGTTCATATCAAAGAACTCTGGTTGGATTAAACTCTTGGTTCCGAGCTTGTCGATGAATCCAAATTGACTGTTGTTTATCTCTGATTTCTCGTAATGGGTAAGGATCAGAGATTAATATAAAAGAGGTGAGTCCCTCTTCTCGTCTAACTTGCTACGAGGTATCCCATATACGGCAGATTTGAAAGAGAAGGGAAGACTAAATTCTCAAACCTTAAATTATTGTTTCTATACAGTTGCAGATTGGACAATTAGCTGCTTCAGGTATGTGTTGCAACTTAACTATTACATTCAATCATAACCTTAATCTTGGCAAGATCTGTGTGTATATTTTGGTTTGTATAACATATGTGTACACAAAATTTTGCTACATTGCAATCGTACTTACTTTATATTGTTATTCTAGCTACCAGTTATCTATATTTTACATACTTTTGTTGGTCGGTAATGGAAGGCACGGGCTAGATCAAGTTGGTTGGTGATAGAAGCCACCGAGTAGCTCAACATGATGTTATAGATATGTCGGGAGGGGAGAAATGATGATGCAACATTCGACCCTAAATTTTTTTAGGGATATATTGACCCGGCCAATTAAACATCCGGGCCATAGGCTCGGCTAATATATAGGCTCAACTTCCGGCTTATTTGGTATGACCAACAAAAGACTGGAACAGTGAAAAAAGGCTAAGGCCGGGGCTTACCAATTTGATCCGACCATCTAAATAAGGGGGTCGCGTGCCCTAAATTAAGGGCTCAACAATCATGACTAATTTTAATTTGGATGTATCGTCTAATATAATTAGATTTCTTCATCTAACTTAATTTAACGGCAAATATTAATTTCTAAAATAATTAAAAGGGTCACGGCCGGGGTTGTAGGCCCCAGCTAATTTGGTCCGACCAACAACATATGGCCCCGGAAAATTTATTCGCTCTACCACTTGATTCAACCAAATAACAACTAATTTTAATATAGATGCTATGTCGGACCCTAGATATTCGAATTCACGGCCGGGGCCGTAAGGCCCCGGCTGTTTAGACACGACCAACAAAACACCAGAAACGCAATCCCTAGCTAAGCCCTTGGTTGTTCTTAATGGTTGGGGTCGTATATCCCGGCTACTATGACCCAGCTAACAAAACACGATATTATAACCTGATTATTTAAATACTGATTAAAGGATTACAAAGTGGGTGATGTAAACAATGTTAAAAAGTCGATAGAGGTTGATCACTAGTCTAGGGACCACTAGTTTAGGGGATCAAAAAAAAAAAAAAAGATAGAGGTTGATCAGAAACCGTATCTCTATCGATTTGTTCGTTAAAGTGGAGACAAAATAAAGTGGAGACACCATACCCTCATCCGAAACCGTATCTCTATCGATTTGTTCGTTAATCAGAACTTTGTAGTCAGATGCCCAACTTTGAGAATCTACTTCTGAAATAGAGTCTGGCGGGCCTATTGTCATATATTGGTTCTAGGGGTAAACTATGTTTGATTGCACATGACTCTTCTATGTGCCCTAGTGTCACACGCCCATTTAATCGCCTAAAATTTTCATGGGTCATGACCGGCAATGATGGTGGTTCAGTGAATCAACTTCACTCAAAATCATTCAGCCTTGCATACTTGCACCAAAGTACGCATCTGCCTTCACTCATAAGGCATTGCACAACGGAAGTCTTTTCTTCTTTCTCTCTAACTCTTCATGCCCCCATAAGCATAAGAGGTTCGCCATGTACTTAACCAATTCTCACACAACATCAGACAACATAATGAACACAAAGTATACCGCAACAAACCCATTTTATTGCACTAAAGGAAGATTACAAAACTCGTCCATCACATGGACCAAAAATGTGCCATTCACCCTCTTGGTGAATGCCTAAAACTCTCTCTACATGAGACTAACTCTCCTATGTAAGCCTACTGATTTTTCCCACTCCTTAGGACTATTTATACAAAGTAGTTACAATGGCCAAAAACGTGCACAACACTTGCACACGCATGGAACAGCAATGTGTCCCATCAGGTAGTTTCCATAACCGCTTGACTTGCTTTTCCAATCTGCCACCTTTTGTGTTGTCTAGCCAACAGATTCCACACTGTTCTTGGTGGTTATGAACACTCTACTAAGGCTATGAACTCATTTCATAAGACTTATAACTTGTCTCGCACCTTTGGCACGCTTGTGAAACCAATAATCAACTTATAACCGTCACTTGAGCCGTATTGCACACTTGTTGTGCCCATCGGATTCTGTCTTGCGCCAACGTTCAGACCTCTTGGCCCTGCATGCTTATCATTCTAAACTCATGCACGGACATTACTTAAGCTTCAAACATTGATGCCAGCTCCTTAAGCTCACTCTAGTTACTCATGCGTCATATATGCTTCACTTCGCCAATTAGCTTGACAATAGTAATGCAACTCTTGCATTACCATATGTTTGCATTATTCAAGCTTTGGACAACCTTGAATATATGCCATAGACCAACTCTTAGTCTATTCTTCACTCTTGCATCCTCCTTGAGCTTGGGCCAACTCAATTCCATGGATATGCATCGATACCAACATCGCATGTTGCATCTGTCACTTTGGCCATGTCTTGCCAAACCTTCAATGAAGCTTCATTGTGTCGGCCAATAAGCTTCATCACTTAGCCAAATGTGTTTAAAATGTAATGCTGCACTTGCACTACATTGGCCCTGTGGGTTTATGCCATTCTTGACACTTGCCGATCTATACAACTTTCTTGCTTCACTAAAATAAAGTAGTACCGCGTATTATGGCTTGCGTTGTGCTATTATAGCTTCGCATTGCACCATTACGGCGGGACTCTGACTTGGCCTGCAACTCTGTGACGCGTAATCAGCGTGCGTCACTTGCAGCATTGTAATAGACCTCCCCCACCTAATCCGTTCAACGCCCTCGTTGAACGCAACAAAGTATACTCGTTATACTTGTTCTCGTGAGTCGGCGGCCTTGTACGCGCTCGAGCCCTTCTCAGAAATCAGCAAACTTTGTTTGGCCTTCATTCTTGCCAAACTTTTATGCCTAGTACCAGATGCCATCACTTAGCTTTACTGCCTTGCCATTGATCCTACTGATCTTGAACTTTTGTTGTTCCGTCGCGACCGCTTCCAACTCCATCTCAAGTCATATATCAACACCCAAGTGCAAACTGAAATTCTCCTTAGCCAATTCCCTGAATTGTGCTTGAACTTCGCTTGAATCATTTGCGCCTAAGTGCACGCAAGCAATGATTCCTCCCAACTGATCACACTGATCATTGCCATAGTCTTATGCCTTCACTTTCCGACTTTAGTTGCACCATGCAACATGACAGGACTTATACAAGACTTTTGGCCTCATTCTTCAATCATATGCGCCTATGCCAAATCATGCCATGCCTTAAGGTATGCATGCTATGATTCCATACCACTCTGGTATGCGCCACAATCCATAGCCTTTCTTGTCTTCAACAATGCAATGAACTTACTTTAGATTTGGCCTCCAAATCATGTTGTAAACTTCACCTTCTTGGACTTGCATCATTTGTATGCCAAAGAACTTGCACCTTGTTGTTCTTTGCTTGCATTGTCGCAACATCATGATTGAAATGCATGACTCTGGTATAGTCATGACTTAGGATACCCGTGACATCACAACGCCTCTTTGGGGCGGGCATCCTCTTCACGCACCTTTGAAACCAGCAATTTAAGCATCACTTGCTCTTTCAAACTGCTACGCTTTAATGTAGCGGAAAAACAACATCATGTTCTTCCTAACTATGAGTTACTCTCAACTCATGTACTTGATGGACTTACATCTTCATTCTTGCTGCGTTACTCCATGCCTTCGCTGCCAAATGCCTTCGCACTTCCACATAACTCTCAACAGCAAACTCAACTACGCCACCAACTCTGCTATTTGCTTCTTTCACTTTCATCGTATTCTATTGCATATTTTGGCTTAATATGCTATGTAGCATCTTCCACGCGAACTAGCTTTACTTTGAACGAAAGAGGCAAGATATTTCACTTCAAATACCCTCATTCACTACTACCTTACATAAAGAGACTTCATTCCAACACCAAGGTCCACTCGACCCAAACTGAAAGTATACTCAAACTTGAGCAAATACTCGCGCCAACTGATTGCAACTTGTAAGACTCAACAAGCCTTGCAATACTGACTTCAACTTCGCTTCTAAGCAATAAAGGAAGCAAGACAGCACCTACTGTCCCCAATGTAGCAACTCACTTTGCCACATGCACTCTTCCAACTATCAACGTTCGTATGCCACTCCCATAACGAAGCATACTATAATTGACAATTAGTTGAATACTCCTTTTAGACTGATGCTATCATTTTGCTTTAGCTTTCATGAAGATTTCTTCAATAATGACCACATGCCATCTTTATGCATCACCACTACCTTGTCCTTATCTTTCCCGCATCCACAATTTGCCTAACTTGCATTTCTTCACGCATTATGCATTCTGGCCATGCCCAAATCCCATTTGGCGCATACTACTGTTGCATACATGCTATGCCAATTAGCACCCAAATCTTGACACAAACTTGTGCACCTTTGCACAACTGGAACGGACTTTACTTGGTGATTCTGAGCATCACCATAGAGCTCAGCAAAGTCATATCACTCAATAACTTCCGCGGACAATTATCTTGGACAATATCAACAAGGCACAATCCTTGCAAATGAGGCGCCATTGCCTACGTTCCATGAAGCAAGAATGCCGCTTTCTTCTTCAAACTACGAACTCATTTTACTTCCCATGCACAACTGGTTACTCTTGTCTTTCCCCTTCGCCAAAATCAACTTGAGTAGCAACAATTGTTGATTTGTAGTTGACAAGAACATCCGCTTGTGGTTTTGATCAAATGCA
Source organism: Papaver armeniacum (assembly GCA_023531295.1). Lineage (NCBI taxonomy): Eukaryota > Viridiplantae > Streptophyta > Magnoliopsida > Ranunculales > Papaveraceae > Papaver > Papaver armeniacum. The sequence goes on from JAJJWW010007961.1 coordinate 42,874, forward strand.
GGTCTTTGGACACCCTTGTCCAAGCATACTGATCCCACTCATAAACCAGGTGCAAGCACACTCCTTGTGCTCATCTAGCATCGGCGAAGAACTCTTTGCAAACGCAAGACCGTGGTGTATTGGTTTTACCCTAACTCGCGCTTATTTCTTCAGCCTTTCCATAAGCTTTATGCTAGATAAGAATTGGCCATCCAATTCTTCCTTCATGGCATCACATTGCCACAAACATCTTTGGTTCGCAACCGAGTCTTTTGCATTACCACCAAGGTACATGCATTCGAGAGAGATAACTATAATCTTCCATCAACTGGCTACAATCAAAACACCTTCAATCTATCACATAGACATGTTCTTCATCTACTTTTCCACTGCAAAGGCCATCAACTTCTTTGAGTTCAGGAATTTTTGCAAAATTCCCATTACAACTTGTAATGTACTCGCTACTGATAACACTACGAAAGAATGCATTCCAAATGCATAATCTTCGCATACTTGTGAGAAACATGGACTTTAACACCTGACTTGCACCATAGAAGTCAGCATACTCCTTAGTTTTGTCATGCCATCACTTGAAAACCCGGTTTTCAATGACTCTTGCATGTTCATCTAACACTTTGGGCTAGAATTTTGACACCTTTGTCACAAACTTTCACGGCCTGCTGCTACATCAAGCTTTGAAGTTCATTCCAATTGATCTTTCCACACAAGATCAACTTCTTCTAGTCTCCATACTAGTGAAACCCAAACAATTCACCACTAAATTTGACAAACAAATGACATTAACTTGAGTAAAAGAGAGAAAAATCAAAGCAATCTGTGTCCCCTAACACAACTACGATACATCTTTGTCACACGCCCATTTAATCGCCTAAAATTTTCATGGGTCATGACCGGCAATGATTGTGGTTCAGTGAATCAACTTCACCCAAAATCATTCAGCCTTGCATACTTGCACCAAAGTTCGCATCTGCCTTCACTCATAAGGCATTGCACAACGGAAGTCTTTTCTTCTTTCTCTCTAACTCTTCATGCCCCCATAAGCATAAGAGGTTCTGCCATGTACTTAACCAATTCTCACACAACATCAGAAACATAATGAACACAAAGTATACTGCAACAAACCCATTTTATTGCACTAAAGGAAGATTACAAAACTCGTCCATCACATGGACCAAAAACAGGCCATTCACCCTCTTGGTGAATGCCTAAAACTCTCTCTACATGAGACTAACTCTCCTATGTAAGCCTACTGATTTTTCTTACTCCTTAGGACTATTTATACAGTAGTTACAATGGCCAAAACCGTGCACAACACTTGCACACGCATGGAACAGCCATGTGTCCCATCAGGTAGTTTCCATAACCGCCAGCTTGCTTTTACAACTGCCACCTTTTGTGTTGTCTAGCCAACAGATTCCACACCTGTTCTTGGTGGTTATGAACACTTTACTAAGGCTATGAACTCATTTCATAAGACTTCTAACTTGTCTCGCACCTTTGGCACGCTTGTGAAACCAATAATCAACTTATAACTGTCACTTGAGCCGTATTGCACACTTGTTGTGCCATACTGGATTTTGTCTTGCGCCAACGTTCAGACCTCTTGGCCCTGCATGCTTATCATTCTAAACTCATGCACGGACATTCCTTAAGCTTCAAACATTGATGCCAGCTCCTTAAGCTCACTCTAGTTACTCATGCGTCATATATGCTTCACTTCGCCAATTAGCTTGACAATAGTAATGCAACTCTTGCATTACCATATGTTTGCATTATTCAAGCTTTGGCCAACCTTGAATATATGCCATAGACCAACTCTTAGTCTATTCTTCACTCTTGCATCCTCCTTGATCTTGGGCCAACTCAATTCCATGGATATGCATCGATGCCAACATCGCATGTTGCATCTGTCACTTTGGCCATGTCTTGCCAAACCTTCAATGAAGCTTCATTGTGTCGGCCAATAAGCTTCATCACTTAGCCAAATGTGTTTACAATGTAATGCTGCACTTGCACTACATTGGCCCTGTGGGTTTATGCCATTCTTGACACTTGCCGATCTATACAGTAATACCGCTCTTATGGATTGCGTTGCGCTATTATAGCTTCGCATTGCACCATTACGGCGGAACTCTGACTTGGCCTGCAACTTTGTGACGCGCAATCATCGTGCGTCACTTGCAGCACTGTAATACCTAGTCTGCTACAGAAGTTACATACTCTAAAAGGTAAATCCATGTATACAAAAGCTATCAAGGATTCTGGATTACAACCTACTTTTACTCGAGCCATGGTTATTATTTGTTTCTCAATATTGATGTGGATCCTTGCCATGATTGGTTGACCCATAACTGGGATTGGGTTTCTAGGAGAGAGCTTAGAGACATATTCTAGGTAGTTTCCTATTTGAGCGATGATATACTCATTAAAATGGAAATGCTGTAAGTTTAAAAACTTGACCCAAACATCGATAGTTTTCAGAATATCTTTTTCAATGCTCATATTGGGAAACCATTTGCAAATAGGGACAACATCACCGTAGATATGCCAAGGAGGGTTCATTAAAATGTCGCTCATAACTTCTCTGATCTTGAAGGAAATAATAAAAATATCACAAAATTGGTCAAAAAGACCAAAAACAAGAATTCCTGGGTGAAATAGATTTCTAGGTTTAGATACTGTTTATATAGCCAAAAATAAAAAATATACTGTTTAAATAAACAATTTGGATATTTCACCCAGGAAAAAAAAAAATGTTCTACCTAAAATACCCCCTGCTTTAAACTCAACCAAAAACAAAAAGGTTTTCTTCTTTTTTTCTCTCGTCACCTTCTTCTTCTCCAGGATGATTTTATTTTTCGTTTTCAGATCTTGAAACGATTTTCAGAGCTCAATCATGGTGAAATAGATCATCTCTTCTTGTCAATCCATCTGCCTTCAATCATTGTAAGTTATACCCATACTAATTTCGTAATGGTGAAATGCAGATCTTAAGTAAACGAGCTTCAACTTCTTTATCCATTCGACGTTCGAGTTCGGATTACTATCAGATCCTTAATCTTTGTTCGATCATGGTATGTTTTATTTTAAGGATTCGAACAAATTTTCATTACTTTGATTCTAATTTTATTTAATTCAAAACTGATTTTGTGCAAATAGGATGAAACCAGTTTCATCCTGATTTAAAATAGGTAAACCCAACCTAAAACACAATGAAACTAGTTTCATCCTAGTTATAAATGTGTGAAACCAAATTCAACATAGTCTAAACACACAACGAAACCAGTTTCATCCGAGTTAAAATGGGTGAAGCCAAATTAAACCCAATTTAAGACACGATGAAATCAGTTTCATCTCAGTTTAAAATAGAAATTCAACCAACCTAAAACACAATGTCAATATGCAAATTTAAAACAGGATGAACCCAAATTATTCCAATCAAGATAAACATGGAAACATTTTTGGTAAAAACAAGTGCAAACACTTAAATCATTGCATTCTAATTTCATTCTTAGAAACAAATCTATGTACATGTGCATCAAATTTTTAAATAAGTTAACTTAAAATTAGATGTAAACCAGTTACATCTTATCAAATTTAACTTAAAGTTAGATGTAAACCAGTTACATCCTAAATACACCAACAAATGCATCCTTACAAACACCTGTTGAGCATGACTTCGATTATGCCTATTCTTAGAATACAATTCATATAACCATATGCCTATTCTTAGAATACAATTCATCCAAAACATAAAATTCATATAACATATGCAATCCAGTTTCATCCAAAACATAAACATAAAATTCTTTACAGCAACCCAACTAAAATCCAATTACATCCAGTGAAATGAAAATAAAATCAAGCAATTCAACAATTCAATCATACGATTCTGAAATTAAAATCAGAACATAGTTAGGGTTTGGAAACTTACGATTTCTAGGAGACATTTTGTGGAATTAATAGATTGAAACCCTAATTAAGTTAGAAATCTTTCATGTTTCAGTTGGTATCGGCGTTTTGCAGACGGCGGCGAAACCAAATTCAACTATGCTGATACTGTTGATGTCGTTTGTCAGTGAGCAGACGATGGAGAAACCGATTTCTGATAATATTAATGCTGAGCAGACGATGGAGAAACCAATTTCTGATAGTGTTGATGGTGATATACATTGATGTCGCTGGTAGTGAGTAGATGAAGAAGGATGATTGTGGTAGAGAAGGTGTATTCTGGCTTCTTTTGGAAATTGTGTAGAGAAGGGGAGATCGATGATTTTTAGGTATTGGTGTTTCTGGTTGTGAAGGAGAAACACAGAAGAAAGAAGAAAATAGACGATGGAGAGAAAATGGAAAAGGGTAATTGGGTCAGTTTCAATTAAAAAGTTTCACTGTCCATTTGACCCAGACGAAATCTCTACCCGTACATTTGGCCCAGGAAACACACCTTTTTGGCTATATAGCCCATTTTCTATAAAAATATTAAGGCTGATTGTTTTAATTTTAAAACTGGTCTCCTTACCCCATCTAAATTTAAGAGCCTTGGCTATATGGGATTTCTTAAAAACAGAAGTTGAGAATATTTTGGCAATGATTGAGTTATTGTGAGTAAACACCTTAAGAAAAGGCACGGGAAAAGGAAGAGCTCTAGTTTGGAAAAATGTTTTTCTTTAAGTAGCTCTACTGATGACGGGATTATGTATACTCATCCTTTCAAAAAAAAGGCCACCTGATTTTGAGTAACCATAATCAAAGTAAGTAAAACCAAGAGTTAAAGACAACACTACAAAAGGACAGGCTTTTGAAACAAAACAAAAAAGCAGTTGATGGAGGATACTATGAAAAAACCAAGAATATGAGAGACTGTTATACGAAAGTTACATGAAAGTTCAGAAGAATTTACTTTTTGTTTTGAAGTTTGTCTCTGGTTTTTAGTTTTTCTTATTTTTCTTTTTAATATATTCTGCTTTTCTTTCTTGATCTAATATCATGTTGTTTTAATCTGTTTTGCAGATTTCCATAGTCGATTCTTGTGTAGTTCCCAGTGGTGGTAATCAGTCGTGATTTTATCCAAGTTCAGATCTCCTGCTGCTTGTCACAGTAGTGTTTGCCTATTAAATATTAGTCGTAGTATCGTGATATCATCTTCTACTCTGTTATTCCAAAAAGTCGTTTGGAGCCCGGTATTCCAGTCCTCAGCACACTATGATCAAAGTTCTTTCCTTTAATCTCCACATTTTCACCATGATTGTATCTAAATATATCTACCTCAAATTTTTCTCCAAAACCATCAACTCACTTGAATCGGTTATGCTCTCATGCCGCGATTGTCGCATATCCAGAGGGAAAGTTTCTTCACAATTCAAATTCAAAAATTTAGTCAAAACTGCCAGCCCGATTACTATGCTTTTATCCCAACAAATATGGAAACAAAATTATCCTCATAATGATAAAGATTTCCATAATCCTATCAGGTACCCAGCTATAAGAGTAAACCCTAAAACGCATAATACTACTGTGAGAATACAATCCCCCTGCTACAATCTTTGTCAAACCATGTCCTCTCAAAATACCACCCATCTTGATAATCTCAACACAACCATGCATCCACTTAACAATGGCTCTACTTCACTCAGACCAATACGAAGAATCATAGCTTCTGCTCAACCTGCTCCAGAAGATACTGATGGATTCATGTTTAGCCTGCTTGGTAAAATCATCTTCAAAAAAACTCTAGATAATGAAAAGGTTAAAAAAGAAATCAATGAAAGATGGAGAAGCTACAGAAGATATGAAATTATCACTAAATGAACAAATCTCTTTCTTTTCAGATTCAAAGAGAAGAAGCATTTAACGGAGTCCGTTCCAAAACATGGGATATCATGGGTCACCTGTTATCTCTAATTCACTATGACCCGAATATTGATATCAAAAACCACAAGTTTGAGAGCCATGTTTGGTCTGTCAAGTTAAGAAACTTGGGGAACATTATTCTCAACGAGAGACTAATCTCTGAAATCTGCAAGGATATAGGTAAGAAAGTTAAACCAGAGGGGAGGAGAAGATTACCAAGAGGAAGTGTTACGAGCACTATCTATGTTGAAGTTAAACTCAATGAACCTCTAAGAAGAGGTGGATGGTATATTACTCCAAATGGCCAAAAACAACGGGTTATCTACCACTTTGAAATGAAGCCATACAAGACTTGCAAAGACTGTTGAGTGGTTGATCATGTTGATTCTGCCTGTAAGAGAATCGAACAAGAAAAAAAAGTTGAAGCTATGACTGAAACTGAATATGCTGCTTGGAGTCAGACTGAAGAAGGAAAACAATTTTTGGCTGCCTACATCACAAGTTCGGATGCCAATATAATGGATGAAGGGGTGGACATTTCAAGGGGTGCAACTATCACCTCTTCTTCAAACAATTCTCTTCTTCTTACTCATAACGATGGTAACTTAGACCTAGAACTCGAAGATGCAGAAAATAGGAAAAACAAGAGAATCAGGGATGAAGGTAACCTGAATCAACCTACATAAAACAATCCCTTACCTCTTAACCTCAATTCATCTGATACCCACAACAACCCCATCTTTCAAAGTGTCTGTAACAGAGTTAAAGAGTTTAATGTTTATGGTGAGATCCCAGCTGAACACAGGATGGAATACCAAATAAACCCAATGGATGATGATCGCACAAGGGCATTTGATAGCACAGATTCTGAATTCAGTGGAACAATTGCACATTATCACTATGGAAAAGCTGCATCCTTTAACCAGGTTTTTTCGCTAAACCCTAATTTCAATTTAATTTTTGGAGATTATAGTAATTGCTGTTGTGGTCTGAATTCAAATAATTTAGGTTTCCCTAATAGAAATTCTGGTTGTTTTAGTTATTGTTGTTGTTTTAGTTCTTGCTGCTGTGGTCTGCATTATAGTAATTTAGATTTCCATTTAAGTAATTATGTGCTTGACATCTGCTTATGTGGTTTTAGTTATTGCTCATGTGATCTGCATAGTAGAAATATAGACCAACCAATTGGTAATTCTGTGCTTGACAATTGCTTTCCTATTACCATTCTCACTTTGGCCTATTGTGGTACTGTTTTTCTATTTGGTTACATTACCTTTCTGCCTGATTTGGTTGCTTTCTGCTGGGGTGTTGTCCAGTTGTCTTGCTTTGTTTCTACCTTAAGTATTGTGCCTTGCTACAACTCTGCTTATCTTTTCTGCCGCATTAGCAATCCTAGATATAACAAAGGCTATCCTATCTCTGGTATTTATTCTCATATCCCAATTATGAGAATTCTGTCGTGGAATTGCCAGGGTTTCGGCAACCCTGATACCAGAAATAGTCTATGGAATCAAATTAGAAGTTAAAATCCTGATGTTATATTTTTATGTGAAACTAAAAATAATTCTGTTAAAATGGGTCAATTCCTCAAGAGATTCAACTATCCTAATCATTGGATATGTCCTTCTTTGGGTCTCTCAGGAGGTATTGCTCTCTTATGGAAGAGTGGCTTCCGCTAAACATTCTTCAGTCTACTGACAAAATGATCCATACAATCATTTCCTCTGACCCAAGAAAACCTGAATTCCTCTCTACTTTTCTATATGGTTCTACATACCACGATGAGAAAATAGAACAATGGAATCACATTGATAGTATTGGTTCTTCTGTTAATCTTCCATGGGTCTTAATTGGTGATCTCAATATCACTCTGTATGCACATGAAAGATCTTCCAATACTAGACCAACTATAGCTGAGTACCCTATCATCCAACAAGTCATTGATAGATCTGACATGAGTGACTTAGGTTATATAGGGGCTCAGTTTACTTGGTCCAACATGCAATCTGGGTCTGATAATGTAAAAGCTAGACTTGACGGGGCTCTAGTTAATGGTCAATGGCTGCAACATTATAGCAATTCCAAATTGTTTCATATTGATGTAATAGGCTCTGATCACTTACCTATTCTGTTAGTTACTAATTGTGATGAACATCAAGGTAAAAGGCCCTATAGATATTTTAAATGCTGGTTTAAGGATCCTACTTGCAAACAAGTTATTAGAGATGCTTATAAAACTTCTGTTAGAGGGTCTTATGCTTTTAAAATGGTCAGTTGTCTAAGGAATGTTAAATATGAGCTTAAGAAATGGAAAATTTCCCACTATGGTAATATTGATCAAAAAGTTTTCTCTTTAACTGATCAACTCAAGCAGATGAATAGTAATCTTTATTCTATTCAGAACAATGAGGCCATAAAGGAAGTGGAACAAAGTCTTGGACAGGCTCAAAAAGCCCAAGAATCTTTTTATGCTTGAGTTTATTAAAAATCATGATAGAAATACTTCTTACTATCACACTAATGTGAATAGAAGGAGACATTTTAATCATATAAGTTCTTTAAGACTTGCTAATGGTCTTTGGTCTAAGGATAGAGCTTCTCTTGATGACCTCCTTATTACTCATTTTAAGAACATTTCTAATACCACTAATCCTATCTTGAACAATGATTTCCTGAATTGCATTGATAACTGCATCACTGATGAGGACAATGAAAAACTTTTGAGTCCCATCACTCTGGAAGAGTCTGGAAGAGGTTAGGAATACTATCAAGAAAATGGGTCCATGGACTACTCCTGGCCCAGATGGATTTCCTCCAGGTTTTTACAAACAAAACCTAGAACTGCTTGAAAATGATGTTTGGGAAACTGTCAAAAGTTTCTTTCACTCAAAACATCTCTTAAAAGAAATGAATCACATATTCATTTCCTTAATTCCTAAGGTGAACAAGCCTAATAGTCCATCTGACTTTAGGCCTATATCTCTTTGCAATTCTAACTATAAAATCATCTCTAAGATTCTAGTGAATAGAATGAAACCATTACTTAGCAAACTAATATCACCATATCAGGCGGCTTATGTCCCTGGTAGAAATATCCAAAATAATGTGATAATTTCTCATGAACTGGTTCATACTATGAAGAAAAACAAGGATAGATGTGGTATCATGGGCCTTAAACTTGATATGTCTAAGGCTTTTGATAGAGTATAATGGCCCTTCTTAATTGATGTTCTAAAAAAATTTGGCTTTTCTGACCACTGGTGTGAGTTGATTTTTCAATGCGTTAGTACAACTAATATTTCTATACTCTTGAATGGTTCACCGTGCCCATCTTTTAAACCCACTAGAGGCTTGAGGCAAGGTGATCCTCTGTCTCCATACTTGTTCATTATGTGTATGGAGTCATTTTCAAGGTACTTAATTCATGTTAAACATAACAATCTTATTCATGGTCTTAAAGTCACTGCTGAGAATCCTAGTATAAGTCACCTGCTTTTTGCAGATGACTGTTTGCTTTTTACCAAAGCAACTCACTCTGAAACTAGCAACCTCATGTCTTTGATTAAGGATTTTAGTAGTATATCTGGTCAAATGATAAATTTTGAAAAATCTGCCTGTTTTTTCAGCAAAAATGTTCAGCCTGATCACTGTGTGTCCCTTATTAGAGCTATGAATGTTAAGAAAGTTGAGCTTAATAAAAAAGTATCTTGGTATTCCTCTCTTTATCACTAGGAACAGAACTGAGAGCATGTCACATTTAAATACTCATCATAACTCTAGAGTTTCTAACTGGAAAGGCAAACATTTGGCCCAAGCTGGTAGATCTATTCTTGTCCAGCATACTTTAAATTCCTCTTCTAATCACCACATAAACTCTTTTCTTTTACCAGATTCCATACTTAATAAAATGGAACAGTTCCAAAGGGACTTCTGGTGGGGTAAAAAATGGTCATAGAGGTTACTATTTCAGGAAATGGGAAAAAATTTGTTCTCATAAGTTACAGGGGGGATTAGGCTTTAGAAATCTGGAAAAAAAAATGAATTTAGCTCTTTTGGATAAAACTGCTTGGCTTTTAATCCACTCTCTCAATGATCTGTGGGTTAAAATTCTAAGGTGTAAGTATTTCAAAAATTGTCATCCTTTGCATTATAAAAAACCTTGGAGTCAGTCTTGGGTTTGGTCCAGTATTTGTCATGGTTTAGATATCTTAAAAGAGCATGCCTTCTGGGATTTTAGAAATGGTTCTGATATTGCTTCTTTTTTTGATAATTGGATTGATAATCCTTCTATGCCTTTATGTCTTAGTCTGCCAAATCTTAATTACAAAGTTGCAGACTTCATAAACCATGATACCAAAACCTAGAATGCTGCTTTAGATCAGGCTTTCTTCACTAGAGAAAATAGTCTAAAAATTTGTAGGATGAGAATTCCTATTTCTGGTAGTGATACTCTGATCTGGCCACATAACAAGAATGGTGCTCTAACAGTCAAATCTGTTTACAAGCTCATAGCTAATGAAATAATTCTCCTCCCAACCCTAACTTAGATACTCACAAGGCTCTCTGGAAGGCTCCTCTTTTGCTTAAAACTCAGTTGTTCATGTGGAAGTGTGTTGAAAATATACTTCCCACAGGGAGCAAGTTAGCTAGGTTTCATAGTAATCATGATGACAGGTGCAAAGTGTGTAACACTGGAGCCAGGGAAACACCAGAACATATGCTTATTCAATGTACTTTTGCCAAGAATTTTTGGTCCAACATACCAGCTGTTAGTCAACTTGTTTAGCAGGATTTTGATGGTGATATTTGCATCAATGATTGGATCACAAAATGGCTTACTACAAAGAATCATCAAGAGAAATCTGCTACTGTTTTGACCACTACCTGGTGCATCTGGAAAGACAGATGCTCCAGAGTTTTTGAAAACAAGTCTTTAAATCCCAGACTTACTGCTAGTACTGCTCTAAGAATCACTGAGGAAACTGCAAATTCTCTTATCTCTGCCCCTGTTCCTAATGCTAGCTTTACTGTTTCTGCTCCTGATAATAATTTCCTTAATTCTGTTCACCAATATAGTCTTCTTATTTATTGTGATGCCTCTTTTGATAAAAATACTAACAATTCTGGTGTGGGAATTGTCACAATGAAAACTGCAGGTGACTTCAAAGGATGCAAACTAGTTTCGGGAAGGAATTTGCTAGTCTTTGAAGGTCTTGAGAGTATGGCTATCCTAGAAATTTGCTTTAAGGGTTAAGGCTTAGTTTGGTATTCTTCTGAAGCTTTTGTAGAAGCACTTTTCTTCCCATGCGTTCTTTGTCTTGTCTCTTGTGAGAAAAAACAGTTTGATGTTTGGTAAAATATTAACTAAAGTTAAAGCTGATTAAAAAAACTGTCAAAGTGTGTTTGGTAAAATATCAAATTCAACCATTGTTGTTGTAGCAAATGACAAAAACAGACATATCTTTGAAAATAGTTTTATTCTATTTTATTGGCTTTAAAAATAATTATTTTTTTTTACTATTCAATATAAATATATATAATATTAAATTTACTAATTGTTACTATTATTATGATTGTTAAAAAAAAATTATTTACATAACCACTTTTAATATATATATATATATATATATATATATATATATATATATATATATATATATATATATAATTTTCAAACAAAAAATCATACTAAAATTAATTAAGTAATTATTTAATATTTGTCTATATTTTTATTATTGATAAATGAAATAGTTTATTCTATTTTAATATTATTAAAGTTACATCAAACAACACCACCTTTGGTTGGAAGCCGAGCAACAAGCTGAGCTCCCACCCCCTTCTGAATAAAAACACCTAACCTATGAAAAATAAAGCTACTCAAACCACAACCTGCGTCATTATTAACCAAACAATTCTTTAGACGCTTGAAAAAAGAAATAAAATCCTCGCTAAGCTCTCCTAAAGTGGTAAAAGCTAAGACATTCAAACCGTAACCACGAGCGGCACACTCAGATAAATATTTGGTGTTCTTACGCGAGACAGCTCTAGAAATAGCTTGCCCCAGGAGTGAAGGCCCGAGCTCCATCACCCCCGGTGAAGGAGAGACTCTGTGACATCCATACACACATCTTGCCGTTATCCCATTTGAGGACAAGGATATCACCGGGCGTAGGTCCTTGTTATCGTCGGTTATAATCCCAGTTCGCCTCCTTGTGAGCGGGGATACCGGCTTTGTAAAGGATATCTATAGCTAAATCACGAATTACATCATGTCGGAACTTAATCCAGAGCATCCTTATATGATGAAGCGCATGATCACCAAAAATATCCATAGGTTTACTGCAACAAGAGCACAGCCCGCCTTCTACAAACAGAGGAATACCAAGGCGAAAATATAAGAAATAAAAAAATTGATTGTATATAATTTAAGGGTAACTTTTGTCATTTTTAAAATAAAATAGGGACAAAAAAGATAAATCATACATTAAATTTAGGTGGGACCAAAGCTTATCTTTTGTAGCTTTAAAAGCTCCTCCCTAAAGCTTTTGAAAATTGAGGAAGTTGGGAAGTGCTTTGGGTAAAAAGCACTTTGATTTTTTTACCAAACACCAATTTCAAAAATTATTGACATATATAGGTTTGAAAGTGCTTTTGGAAAAATAAAAGCATTACCAAACCCAGCCTAAAGTTAATAACCTTCAGAACCCTGTCTTAATTAGTGATGCCAAAAATGTCATGGCTTACCTTAATAACTGCAAAGGCCAAACTAGTTGGACTTCTTACTCTGTTTTAGATGACTGCTTATTTCTTTTAAAAGATATTCTTCCTCTTAGATTTAAATATCTTAAGAGAGATCTTAATAATGTTGCAGATTTAGCTGCCAAACACAGTAGAGTTGGGAATGTTACAGGAGAATGGGATGAGTTCAATTTCCCTTACTTTCTCCAAAATGTTGTAATCCCTCGTTATTGAATGCAATTTTTATTTCCTAGCAAAAAAAAGATTGGTCATGAAGAATTTAAGACCCTTCCAAGAATAAGAATGAAGAAAGTAAAAGACTGGCCGATGGATATATCCGAGGATCCTCCTTTGAGGGTTAAGATAGAAAATGAAGTAAATACGTGTAAGGATATAGCTAGAAAAGAATTTTCGTTTCCCAATTTTCAGCAACAAAAGGGCACTTAATTGGGAATTTTTGTTTTTGAAAACAGCTGTGGAGGTGTCGTACTCCAACGAGTATTGTACATGTAAACAAGCTAAGGGTTTCAAGGGACACTAGGGAAGGAGATATAGATGGCCCCTATGGGCAACTGTAGAACTTCTAACAAATGTCTTTTTAAGAGAGTTACCAATTACTAATTACTTTAGAAAAATTTGATTTTTACTAATTACCATTTTTCTTTTTGAAGATGGTTTGAATTTGAAAATGTTACCGTTGAAAAAAAACATCGGCGATACTATTCCGATAAAGAAGAGATAGGCGGCGGTTCTTTGTTTAAAAAAAACAGGTAAAGAGAAAAAAAGAAAAACGTAGTAAGAACTAATCTCTTTCCCGCGTATGCCAAGAATTATAAACTTTGTAGTTAAGAACATCAACTATTTTGAAGAAGAAGAACTTCTAAGAAATCACTATGGGTGAGATCCTACTGCATTCGACTAAGCAGTAGCAGAGACCGAGAACTTACATGCTAACTATAAAGAAAGCATTCCTAGGAATGAAGCCGAAGTGTCCCTATGGAAAGCAGTAGGTGAGCGTGAATCTCCCTATCAGTAACTCAGAGGATCAGTGCATTAAAACATCAATAGGATTCAAGAGCAGTAGAGAAAAAACGATGAGAAACCCCTGTCATGATGCCAAAATTAAAAGAGTTGGATGAAATGAAGTCATGAAAGATTTTTTTTTTTTTTGAAAAACCATGCAATTTGTAAGGATTTGACCATGGATAAACAAGAAAAAGATAATTGTTTTTTTAAAAAAAAAAAATTATCATCAGCGATCTCAACCCCCAATGTAAGCTTTCACAAGATTAATCAAAACTGCATTTCCAGGTCCGACAATCTCCGGGTAAAGGAGAATTAGAGGTTTGAGAGAGAAGAGAGAGAAAGTAGCTGGTTGAAAGCCGGAGCAGTTCGAAGATTCAAGGTTTGAGAAGTCTAAAGACAACTGAGTTTCAATGACAGTAGGTGGTCTATCTGACTATATTCTCTCAACTGTAAACTTCTTGTTGAATTTCGCAAGCTCATCAACAGTTTTATTACAAACTCTAAGAATAAAAAAACATTTCCAACTAGACATCTTGGTATTTAAGATGTCCATAACATCAAGCAGAAATTCCCTACTTCGCCAATCTAATCATACTCCACCATATGATTATATGCTACCCATCGATAATGATTAATGTCACTATGCACCCTAGAATCCTACTCCACGTTGAGTTAATGATAAGGCAAGCACTAATTCCACCTTGACCATTTTCTTGCCCACCTAGAACCCTGTTGCACTTGAGAGTTAATGTGTGAGACACTGACTCTACCTTGAGCGCCAGTTCAACCTTGAGCATTGCCTTGTGGTAGGCTTAGAAAATGCCTACAATATTAAACTACAAGCAAACGGTGTCTATAACATAGATAACATCAGATACATGTCGATCCCACAGGGAGTTGTTTCGGTGACAGTAAACGTCTAAGTTCTACTTTTACTAATTTAGATAATTTAGAGACGGTGTTTGTCGATATGACTAGACATTGATGATTACACTAAAGACGCAAGATTGAAAAAAATATAATGATAAGCTAGGGCTTTGAATCCACCACCTAGATGCATAGAAATTCCCTAGTTTGATACACTAGTTGTATAAAGTATTGTACAAGCTCTTGCAAGACCCAAGGGATGATGCATTTCTGTTTCCCACTATGTTTATGTTTTTCTTTCCCATGACAAGCTTCTTGGAAAAAGAATGCATTAACTGCAAGCAATAGCTTGCAAAAAAAAAGAAGGAAATTGATAAAAGTTTATCCTTACGATATTGTTGAGCCACCAACTTGTTTGTATGGGAAGTTGAAAACAATCTTGTCGAAATTGTGTTGCGAGAGACTTGATTGTTGAGCCATTGTTGTGGCATCTATGTTATGCATCACTTACAAAGGCTGACAACTATGTACACCTGTCGGTTTTAACTTATCAGAATGCGTCTCAGCCGTGGACAACTGATGATACAGAAACCATGATGAGCTTCTTGAAATACAATGCACCATCATTGAAGGATTTCAAGTTTTGTGCATGATTTTGATCGTTAACTCATTAAGGATCATAATTAGGAATTTTGAGCCATATACACCAATTCTGGAAGACAAATCAGAAAAGAAATTTTTAATACTCCATGAAATTAAGTTAATTAGCATTCATTAACTTTACGAAAAGCCTACTTGGTGTGATGCTACAACTAGTACCATGGATCTGTAGCAGCGGGTCTGAGTCTCTGCAAGACACTTCCGTTTTCTTCAATGTAGCTCATCTCCATTGACTTCAACTAGTATTTGTTAAATCAACAGGACTACTTTTCCAGTTAAGAATTTTTTGTGCAAGATTGATGAATACCACATCAAACCTTACCATACCCCCGCGAATACTTTCACAGTAGTTATCTAATGGCCTGTTATGAGGGTTTTGCGGCATTAATTTGAGAGATTTCTATACTCATTGCTAACAGGAAATCAAACCCTAACCCTAAAATTCAGCCGTCACCGACTATCAAATCTATGATCCCTATATATAATTCTCTACTCTTCCAAAAGAAACTAAAAAGCAGAAAATAAACCCTAAAGGTATGAAATCAGAAAATCAAACCCTAACACCAAAGATTCAGCTGCCACCACCGATATCTATCAGATCTCTGTGCCCTATATATAATTCTCTACTCTTACAAAAGAAACTAAAAAGCAGAATTAAACCCTAACCCTAAAGATCCAGCCTCCACCCAAAAGAAGGTATGAAATCAGAAAATCAAACCCTAACACTAAAGATTCATCCGCCACCACCGATATCTATAAGATTTCTGAGCCCTATAAGAAGATTATAGTAACCCCAAAAATTAAACCCTAAACCTAAAGATTCAGCCACTGTCTTTGAATAGCATCTGTAAAAATCCACACCCGCATCAACAACATTAGCAACAACTTGCCTTCATCTGGTGCATTGTGGTCTTCTCCTCTTGCTAGTCTTCAGTATTAAAGATCCTTTTAGTTTTGTAAGTGAAAAAACGACTAATTCGTAATCATATAGTTTATAAATGAAGTTGTTACTTATGATTGTTCCAAGAAAACTTAAACCAGACATGAGAAAATATAACACAAATTTTCTTTTCTTGTTTTCATTTGTGGATCCTCACATTAGAATTTTTCGTTCAGATTTTCTGAATAGAACAACCAATGCAATTACTAATTAGAAATGATTTCTCCTAAGTAGTTAGTCAAAGAATTCATTTCATTCAAAGGGGGCAAAAAAAAAATGTAGTACTTTTATGAGTGTGGGTAAATTGTGTGGTAGACTTTTTTTGGTATTAAGAATTGATGCAAATTGTGAACCTTCGTTTTGTGGCCACATTTTAGATGGGGATTGCCTTCAGAATCAAAAAGTGGTTTGGCAGTGAGCAACGAGAACTTTAATGGATCGAGGAATCACAAGTCTTCCATAAGCTAGTGAACTTTGTTGGTTATAATTCTCGTAATAAGTTGAAGCAGAATTATTTCTCAAAAGAATAACAATCCAACATACGGTGGCTTTCCAGCAGGCAATCCCTGGTTTATACTTTACCTGTGATGTACACATTTTTATACTCTTTGATCAAAAAACTGATGTAGATGTATACTTTTGGTTATTGGCAATTATACATCTTTTTTATTTTCTCTTACCATTTTTTATTATGTACATGTTGATCTCACTGTATGAACGTTATGTATTGTCGAGCCATCGTAACATATCATACTAGTAAGTTAATTTGCAGTGAAATGGCTCACTGGGAGTGGGAGGATACTTTTGTTCTCAAAAGTCAACAAGGTCATGGCTTAAACAGTTGAAAGCCCAAATTGTGTTACAAGTTAAATGTAGACTTTAAATTAAGTATTTGCTCAAAGAAGTATATCGCTACTAAAGCATGAATACTCGGATAGCAATAGCATCACGCCACATGGTTTTTAATATTAACGGATATACTAATTAAGTACTATATTTTTCATATATAAGACTAATCAGTCAGATGGAAAGTAACAAATTAGGAAAGTGAATAATATAAATCCAAGAGAAAATAAAGGTATTTGTATCTAAATTTGGACTCTTAATTAGTAATCTAATAATTCAAGATATTTTTGTGACAAATCTTACTCTCTCATGTATTAAAAACACATGATATATTTTCTTTTGTGTATTACTTCACGTAACAGATGGATATGCAAATAATACAAATACACCTTGAAACAAAAACATGAATTATAACAAAAACGAATCAAACACACCTTCAAAGTTGAAACTATCAAAAGAAAATAAATAAACTTAAGTAATTGTTGCCTGCTGAATATAAGTGGAATTAAATAAATAAATAAATAAAAAATTATAATAATATCATGTTTCCTATTTTCTAGTTTGTTTAACCGTAATAGAGTTCATTAGTGGTTATACTGGGAAATACTGGTGGCGCGTAGCACATATGGCACACCCAAATAGTGGCGCACAAGATCTGGACCATATTTGTTGACAAAAATAAGTTATCAATTAAGAATGCTTTAGCTCTCAGTTTGATTCCTGCTAAATCGTGTATATTAAAGTCAAGTTTGAATTTTAATTTCTCCCCCATATGGTGGTGATTAAGATAACCATGTGTGAAAGAACCGAAGAAAACACAAACGGTAGATGCAATATATAGCGATATGTGCGGTGGATAAGCTAGTCTTTTAAATTTTAGTAGTGTTCTTCATCAAAGCCAGGTTTCAACTCAAGGCTACCATTTCTACGGAATGACTGACCCGACTTTGAGCCGATTAAAGTCAGTGAATCTGAAATGTTCACTCATATAAGAAGTGTGGATTTCACTATAGTACAAAAAATGTGTTGATACGTTCCCTAATCTTAAAATAATAGACGGACCAGATTTAACCATCTTGATAAAAATAAACAAACGGACCTGATTTAACCCTAATATTAACTGGTAAAAGCCAGGCAACTCTACTCGACTGTGAAAGAAAAATTTCTTCAAGATGTCTATGGAATTATCAGAAATGGAGAGAAGCTATCTTCTACTTCAACTGATTCTCCTGATTTCTTATGTCTACTTCTACTTACACCTTACTTCATCCATCTTCAAACATTATTATTATTATTATGCTGATTGATTCTTTTCATTTCTATTTTTTTTGTTTCTAAAACCAAAGTTTTTCCGACGCTCAGAGAGAATTCGACTAGGGATTTCTAAAATCAACTCTAAAGTACAGGTAAAACCTATATATACTCTTTTGTGAACTTTTAAATCTTCGCATCTTTAAATCTTTTGTGAAATTTTAAATCTTTGTTTCTTGAGATCTTTTGTGAAATTTTAAATCTTTCTTTCCTTATTAGATCTTTGGTGAAATTTTAACGGTTGAGAAATAACGGTTGAAAGATACGTGTCAAGAAATGGGTGGAAGAAGAGATACATGTAATAAATTCTGCTTAATAGTACGGAATCATGCAAATACAGAAAAATATGAAGAAATGAACAGCTGCGGAATTTTTAAAATACTAGTTCTCATGACGTTCTCTTCTTCACAGAGAAGACATGAGAAGAGGCAATATGTAGGATCAGAATATCGCAACACCAAGATTCTCACGAAATCCATAAATGACACACTGCGAAGACATCGCGGGCTGGAAGTAAAAACGACGTAACGGATGACGACAACCAAAACACGAGAAAGATGTGAAGATGTAGCGAGATCGAGGAGTGTTGCGAGATTTGACATTTGTACATTTGCGATACTTCGCAAGTCATACCCGAAAATAAAGGACAACTTAGCTGTCACCCTCTATGTAATGTCCTATATAAAGAGACGAATAGGCTTAAGGAGGGGGAGATCTTTTTCGAGTGTTGAGCAACTCATTAAGAGAGAGAAAGTTTAGAGTGGTTGTAATTCTTTAGTTTATCTCCTTTTCATCTTGTAACATTTCTGGAATTTGATCAATAAAAATTATAATTGTTCATCTTAAAATGATTTGATTGTGTGGATTCTTGTGAGGGGTATAGTGTGGGATTTCCTGCAACTACATAATGGCGCTAGAAACAGGGATGAGTGAAGATTGATATTATGATTAGGAAGGATTTGAAGTAGTAGATAAAGAATTTCATATAATTTTCAACAATTCATTAAGATTAAAGAATGGCAAGAAGAAGACATACATCAAAACAACCAACGACTGTTAGAAGGAGTAGGAGACTTGCTGGAGAAGAAAGAAATAAAATGGGAGAATCTTCAAGAGCAAACACAAGAAGCAATGGATAAAATCGGGTTCAATCGCCAATTCAGCATACACTAATAAAAAATAGAACTGAGGATTATGACAGAGTGAGCGTACACACTTGGCGATCGGATTCTGTAGATGAAATAGGGGAAGAGCAGCAATTAGGAGGTAATGGACAAGAGGAGAGAGATCAAGAAATGATTGGAGGAATAATTCATGAAAACGAAGATATTACAGCGTTAGAGGCATTGAGACAAATAATATGCGAAGAAAGGCGGTTAGAAACAGAAGAACGTGCAAATCTGACAAGGCAAAATCATGAGCTAAGGATGGAAAACATGAGGTTACAGAACAGAAGGTCAGGGAGCACTACAAGGTCAAGATCAGTAAAGGGAAGAAGTAAGACGAAATATGCCTGTAGAAAATGCTAATGAAGAAATTCAAGAAGAAATACAAAATTCAGATGAGGAACACCGTGAAAGAAGAGAAGTAAGGGAAGATGGGCAAAATGATGGAAATCAGAGAGATAAACACCGCCAGAGGCGAAATAATCAAGAGGATGGATAAAATCAGGAAGAAGGAAGGAGAATATTACATGGGAGAGAAGTACAAAGAAATCACCGAGCAATTCAGGATGAAATTGAAAGATATTATACTTCGAACAAGCGCATCTAGCTCATGAGAGGGAAAGAATAAGAGCAGAAATGGAAGAGCAAGAACTACAAGAGGCAATTCGCCAAAACAATCATGATAATCGAGAAAGGAGGCGTGAGCGTAATCGCAATAATGTTAATATCAATGAAGAATACGATAGAACACTAAGGAGAATCAAAGACGGCAAAGTGGAGAAAATGAGAGATATAATGGTGTGCATAATTCAGAAAGGAATGAAATTGAAGATCGCAGAGAAAGACGAGAAGAAAATGATGATCAAGAGAATCAAAACGGATATGAACGCAGAAGAAGAGAGGCGGAGTTAAAAAGGCCAGTGGAAGATAATTCTAGTATAAATGAACAAATTTTGAAAGAGATAGCGGAAACGAGAGGAATGTTAAATAATAAGAAAGAAGGAGGTAGGAGACAATTAGATGAAGCTATAGAAGAAGCTGCGAAAACCCCATTCACACGGGAAATACAATTAGAAAGAATACCCCCAAAATGCAATTTGCCTACATTAACCAAACATTTTTGATGGATCAACTTGTGCAATACAACACATCAAAGCTTATTTGAGATGTATGTTACAATGGAAAAATCATGACGCTATATTGTGCAAATACTTTGCATCAAGTTTAACAGGAGAAGCCTTGAAATGGTTTGAAGGCATGCCAAAAAATACGATAGCATCCTTCAATCATTTACAAGCTATATTTTTAGGGGCGTACATAAGTAACAATTTCTCGCGACCTGGCATTGAAGATGTATTTGGATTAAATCAAAGGGTTGGTGAAAGTTTGAAACATTTGACCATGAGGTGGAAGACAATGTGTAGCGACATGACGGGTTGTGTAGATGAGAGATATCTCATTTTATCATTCATTAATGCTATGTTCGCAACTAATCTGTTATACATTCAAATTTTCAGAATTAAGAACACAATCACAGTGACTGAGCTGCGAGAATTACATGAGGAATATATTGCTCTCGAGGAAAAACAAAATGAGATGGAATCACACCGATTGCGTAACACAAGTTCAAATACAAGCGAATGCAAGCTTGTTACCTAAGTTGATAAATATAGTGGCGAGCACCTCGCAAGGACAACCAGAGTTGATAATGGGTGATAATCAACAGAAGCTTGTAGCTATGGGGAGTCGTGACCAAGAAGAATACGAGAGAGAAAAAAATTTCTATAACCGTGGTGGAAATAACAAAATTCAAAGACTTGACCAGCCGCAAGAAAATTATGGAGGTCAAAGGCAAAATTATCATAGGGGACAAGGAAGCCGCAGGATAGTATGGGAAGAAATCGAGATGCCACCCCTGAATGCTAGCTTGGAGAAAATATGGGAAGCTATAATCTTGATGGAAAATATACCAACACCATGGAACATGGGAAAGGATCCACCTCCAAGCGAGAGAAGCCATGAATTTTGTTCTTATCACCATTTCCATGGACATACAACAAATGATCAGAAATATAAAGAGAATCATTCTCGGGATGATAGATCGGGGAAAATTAAATCATTTTCTAGTAAGGAAAGCTTAACCACAAGCATTACCACCTCCTCCTAAATTCTGGCGAACACAACAAAAGAACGTGAAACATTTGTGATAGAAGTTGGGGCAAAAAGCAAAAAATCTTTTTTGTAACTCTATTGTACATTCGTACAAGACAATTGAAGATTTCCACGATATTACTCTCACAGGTTTTCGCAAGGGATGCCAATGACAAAGAAATAATGAACACCGCGAAGACATCGCAAATCGAAGAATGGCAGAAGCGGATCATTTCTTTTACCGCGGAAGAAGTACCCGAGGTCGAGAAATGCATGACAACCCATTGGTGGTAAGATTGGAGATCAACCCAAAACCTAGCGAGGATGAAGATGATGAAGGCGAGAATTATTGGGCAATCAACGAAATTTTGATTGATACGGGGAGTTTCGTGAACATTCTTTTTTATCATACTTATAAAACTATGAGAGGAAAAGATGAAGATCTAATACCTTCAACGTGACAAAATCTATGGTTTTAATGGTACCGTAAATAAGCCAAAAGGAGAAGTTCATATGCGAATTCCAATTAAAGGATTATCTTCAAATTTTATTACATGTAGTTGATGTGGAATCACCATACAACGCTACTGATCGGACCGACCATGGTTACATGAGATCTTAGGTGTCGCATCAACTTTCCATCAATGTATCAAGTTCCCTCATCCCACTGGTGTTGGTATCATAAAGGGAGATTGGGTTGAAGGAAGGAAGTGTTATGAGGTTGATATAGAATCCTGCGAAGAAAGAGCTGCGAAGCAGAGGAATTGGAAAAACAACATCAAAGGAAAACAAAGAGGTGAAAGATTAATGGTAGATGTAATAGAGCAAAGAGAGGAAGAAATGCTGCTAAATCAAAAAATGATGAAGATAGGAAGTGGCGAAGGTTTCGCAACGGACAAGAAAATGACAGGAAAATTCAAAAATGCAGAGGCAGAAAGTAGCATAAGTAAGAGACTTAAAGAATAACTATAATTGTTGATTGTCAGAGAAAAAATAGGGAGGAAGACGACAAATGTAAGTTGATTAAAAAAAAAAATCATGAGTGGCGAAAATGGAGTTGTGTAAGACTTGATATGAAGAAGAAGAAGAAGAAAATATATTTTACAAATGGCAAATACGTTGCGAAAGTACAAAAGAGCTTACATATGCAGAAGAATCAACAAAATAGTCAGAAAGAGGTGAACTTACTATGGCGTACACCCTAGTTCGGCGAACACAATTTCGCAAGAGAAAAGTACCTAAAGTGTGTCATAGTAGGCGGTACCTATATTACATATAACAAAAAATTAACAAAATAATCAGAATGGGACGAACCTTCATGGCGTACACCCTAGTTCGCGAATAAATTTCGTAAGAGGCAAAGTACCTAAAGTGCGTCATGTAAGGGGGTATTTGTAACGTGGCTCAGGGAAAAGGTTACACCGCCCCTAGAACCTGAGTCATGAAGATTTGGGGTAATAAAACCCATCCATGAGAGATACCTTGGATTTTCAATCTAAGCTAGTGACTTAGATTGGACGACCGGGGGTCTCTTCTAAGGAGTCAGCATTTGACCAAGGTGCCGAGGTACACGGTTGAGCCAAGGGTGCCTGGGACATTTGAAGTGTCTCGGCCATTCTTGGCAAGTCTCGGCTTATGCTGCACTCGGCCCGAAGAAAACCCCAGTTAGGGTGCAGTCTCGTAACCATAAGCTCTATAGGCAAAAGGGATAAGAGGTTGCGAAAACAACTGGTTGTTGTTAAGACCGGATGGGAGGAGCTAGCCTTGTATGGCGAAGTACGCCTCCTTGAAGGGGCAACCGTGGGGAAGATAAGGGCGGCACCCTCCATTAGGGAGCCGATAGTGTCAAAAAGACGCAAATGTCATGAGACTTTATGTTCGCAAGAATATTTAGGCTTGTCATATTTGTGCAACAATCTGAAAGAGGCAAAAATATAAAAGAGTAGATAAGACGAGATCAATGGGTCATTGCATGCAAGTGTAAAGACGTCCTGCGATTTCGTCGCAAAGACGGAAATGTCATGGGTATTTATGTTCGCAAGGATATTTAGGCCTGTCATATTGTCGCAAGAAAAATATCTTGCAAAGGCAATAATACTAAAGAAATGATAAGACAATATCAATGGGTCATTACATGAAAGTGTAAAGACGTCCTGCGATTTTGTCGCAAAAATGAGAGGTGGCAAAATAAGACCTTTAACTAGGAAAGCAAAATAAGACCACACAAGAGAAATGATAAGGCAATATCAATGGGTCATTACATGAAAATGTAGGGACGTCCTGCGATCTTGTCGCAATGATAAAGTTCAGCAGAAAATATCTGCGAAATTATGCTTAATCTCCCATTCGAATACAATAACATAGGCAAGTATGGGAATGAACAAGAACATGTTATTTGTCTTCATATGATAGATTTACGCATATATTGATTAACCATATTGCAAAAATGAATTGCCCGCCTTTATGTGCAGGAAGAAACAAGAAAGATAAAAATTGTATTCAAAGACTCAAGAAATTCGCAGCAAAAGAATAAATCCAAAGATGGGAGATTGAAAAAATGACTATACAAATATTACAAAGGGAGAAAAAGGAAAATAAAATTATTTCTCATTTGATTTTTCCTCTTCTTTATCTTCATCAGATCCTTCAACTTCTTCATCTTCATCAGATTCCTCTTCTTCTTCACTAGCATCGCTATCAGAAATATCCAGAGAAGGCATATTTTGGGGGACTTCATCAAGAAGGAAAGGGTACTTAGACTGAGGGATGTTATTGTCATGCAGACCATCTCAATAGTTTGATTATGAAAAGAATAACATCATTCTTAAAATTAGCTGAAGTGATCTTTAGTTGGTTCTTGACCACAGAATATTTATCATCCCGAGAAGAAAGATTTTTGGAAAGTTGCTCTTTCTCGATTCAAGTTCTTCAATTATTTTTCGAACCTTGCTTCACCTTCTCGCGAACATATAACATTGAATCAAAGAACTTGATGACAATTTTATGCAAACAATTAAATAAAGAAGAATAATTAACAACCTTCTACATTTTAAATCATATCTCTAACCAAGGCCGTATGCTCAGCTTGAAGACTAATATTAACACCTAAATTATTCTAGGCATCATCTAGAACCTTCGCAGCCCAAGCAAATTCATCATCATTGTTTATGAGAAGAAGGGAACGAATTTGATTCTCTCTTTTGCTAAGAATAGCATTTTGACGGATGGATTCATCCCGTTTAATTTGAACTTCAAGAAGAGTCTTTTGGAACTTCGCTAATTCTTGAGCACCTTGTCTAGCAATGCGATCTTTATCATCTATGAGATCACTAATTTTCTTCCTTAAAATACTAATGTTCTCTTTAGAACTAAGATACAAACGTTTAAGTTGGTTGGCTAAGTCAAGCTAGATCTATGATCAAGTTCTAAGAGGCGAAATGGATTGAATTTCATTTAGAGGAAGAGATTTAATCTTGTTATTTGAAAAACTATCCAAAGAATCGTTGAGATGAGCAAGAAGAGCATCATCATCCATAGGTTCGGGAAATGAATGAAGAAGAATGGCTTCATGGAGAAAGGTTATAAACGTCTGCGAAAATGATAAGTGGATGAGGGAAGATAACAAGAGAACAAAACAAAGGAAAAGGGAAAAGTTTCATACCATAAAGTTGTTGGTTGGAGCTCACGAAGGCTAGAAATCTTATTTTTTGAGTGGCGAGTCACTTCTAATTGCTTGGTCTTCTCGCGAAGAATGACAGACTTGAGGTTTCAATTCTTCATTTCTCTTGCGAAGAGCAGTAGCTTCAACTCCCAATTCTTCATTTTTCTTGCGAAACTGGAGGTTCTTCTTTTCGAGAATACTGCGCCTCTTTTCAAGATCTGAGGCAACAACAAAGGAAGCTCTCCCGGACTACAAAAGAAAACAAAGAAATTAAAAAGATACAATTTAAAATCAAAACTATGAAAAAATAAGAGAATGAAAACATACCAAGACACAAAGTGAATTTAAGAAGCTTGGAGTCACCGATCGGGAGACCCCATGAAGAGAACCATCACTCTCAAGTAAAGATGAATTGCAAATACTCGCGATAGCCTTGCATGTACTAGAAAGGCGATCGTCACCCATCCCTTGCATAGAATCAGAAAAAATGCTAGACAGCTGTGCCATAGAAGATCCGGCTGGAGAATTTGAAGAAAGGATATCCACATCATCATTTTCCTTATCACGGAACTCTCACTTGGATCGAGGATTCGAAGGAGAGGGGAGGTGAAGTTTTCGTTTCTTCAGAGGCGGAGCAACAGACTTCTCCTTGCGAAAAGGATTTTTACCTCTATCTTTGGCCTTCGTAGCCTCAGGGTTTTCTTCTTCTCCAACAGCTACAACACCAACCTTCGCACACAAATGAAGACAAGAAACAGAGGCAACACTATTGTTAAAAATATATAAAGTGTTTCTTACTTCATCCATGACGGTGCGAAGAGCAGCTAAAGTCTTTGGCTTTCCCGTTCGTTTGTAGCTCGATCTTAACTTTTCAATCTAAAATTTTTCGAGAATCAAAGGATAAGGAAAAACAACCAATGAAATATTAAGAAGTACGCTTGAAGTTGGAAGACATACCTCTTTATTCTTCTCGGCTAATTAAATACCCAAGGTCGATAAGTAGCGAAATTCGCAGAAGTACATTTCGAGCCTGCGATATAAGGCCCCTTTATCACCAATGGAAAAACACACCATCTATCGTCTTTAGAGTGACGCGGGACGTTGTTTTTACCAGAATGCCAATCAATGTCTTGCATAAGGAGTTTATCATTAGCAACATCATCCTTTCTTTTCAGACGGACACCCCAGCGAGTATTATCCTTCCTCATAGGAATGAATTCATAATTCTCGTAGAAACTCTCGACTGTGTATCTTTCAGCAAGTATCGCCAATTCCTTAAATTTTGGGTCTCTAACTTCTTTTGGGTAAAGAGACCCATTACCAGCGCCACGGTTGGCGAACTCAAGTATTAGCGAATGCAATCCCGCTTAGTTGATAGATAGCTCGCGAGAAGTTCGCATGAGCAAGAATTCCATAGAATAACGAAAGGTTAGGGTTATAAAGAGGAATGGGAAGGCCGGCAAGAATTTGACCAAGCGAAATTATGATTTCATGATCATCACAATGATGATCAGTGAAAAACTTGCGAGAAAGAATGAATTTAGGTTCTGACAAGGAATGGTGGTTAAAGTAAAACCTTTTCCTTGAAGATCTTTTTGAACTTCTTCAAAAAGAAGTTTCGTATTTGCGACCGATTGGAGTTTCAGTATGGGAATGAATGAAGAACTGAAGATCAAAAGAAAGAAGAAGAAGGAGATTTACAGTAGCAGAAACGGAAATTACGGAGGAGAATTGAAGAAAAATTGCAGAGAGAAAGTAAAAAAAGAAGAATAGGAGGGTGAGAAAACTATATATAGAGAAGAATTCTCGAGAAGATAAACGCATTTAATGTGAGAAGGGACGTGAACGGTTGAGAAATAATGGTTGAAAGAGACGTGTCAAGAAATGGGTGGAAGAAGAGATACATGTAATAAATTCTGCGTAATAGTACAGAATCATGCAAATACAGAAAAATATGAAGAAATGAACAGCTGCGGCATTTTGAAAATACTAGTTCTCATGATGTTTTATTCTTCGCAGAGAAGACATGAGAAGAGGCAAGATGTAGGATCAGAATATCGCAACACCAAGATTCTCGCGAAATCCATAAACGACACACATCGCGAAGACATCGTTGGTGGAAGTAAAAACGACGTAACGGATGACGACAACCAAAACACGAGAAATATGTGAATATGTAGCGAGATCGAGGAGTGTTGCGAGATTTGACATTTGTACATTTGCGATACTTCGCAAGTCATACCCGAAAATAAAGGACAGCTTAGCTGTCATCCACTATGTAATGTCCTATATAAAGAGCCGAATAGGCTTAAGAGAGGGAGATCTTTTTCGAGTGTTGAGCAAGTCATTAAGGGAGAAAGTTTAGAGTGGTTGTAATTCTTTAGTTTATCTCCTTTTCATCTTGTAACATTTCTGGAGTTTGATCAATAAAAATTATAATTGTTCATCTTAAAATGATTTGATTGTGTGGATTCTTGTGAGGGGTGTAGTGTGGGATTTCCTGCAACTACAACAGAGATCAAAATAAGGTTTTTGAAGTGTCATGCAGATAATATAAAATCAGCTCGTAGTTGGTAGAATCGATCGAGTCACGATTCGACTCGTTCGAGTCGCGATTTGGTTCAGAATTTAAGAACTCGGTTCATTGGATTATTTGATAGAATGGACGACACATATTTGATCTTAGGAACTCTTAATGCCTCTTAAGCGTGTGATGTAATACCTACAAGATAAGAATGAATTTGTTTAGAAATTATGATAGCTTTGAATAGGAATTGATGTTATACTATTAGTATTAGTTTGATCTTGGGTTGCTATGATGATAGTTTAAGAGATTTTTGAATTTGAAGATATTATTGAGCTTATGAGTTCAACTTTTCAGTATGATTTCACATTGTACTTTTGCGTCACATCCACTAATTAACAAGTAACACAATATTGTATGTTCTTGGAATATTCCCAGCTTCAGTGTTGACTTTACCGGAATTTGGTCTGACTTTGCCAGAATTTGGTTGTATAAGTATTATTACGGCAGAGACTGAAATTAATCTTAGGTAGCCAGTGCTTTGGGCACCACGTTGTTAAGGAAATTGGTCCCAAATGTGCCTGTTTTTTCCTGACCTTGGAATTGAACTTAAAAAGGTTTTGAATTTTGTGACCCAATTGGTTTTGCTGGTGGTGGTAACTTTTATTTCTATATCTTCACTCAGATTCATCTTAGTGTTTCTCTCATGTTTTTTTTTTCCATAAATTTTGCATGAAAATAGTTATTTGAGATAGACTGTAGTGATGATGAACCAAGTATGGGTTTCTCAATAGATGGCAAAATAGATGACGAGACTCATATATCCATTTTTAACCTTGATGTTAAGTGAGGCATTTGTCTGAGAAGAACTCATTAAGATGTTACATTAGGTTTTTGAAAATATAATGAAACTTGAACAATAATAGCTATTGAGTTGGATATACTGTCGATTTAATTTTTACATCTTGGTTGTTGTGGTTGATTTTCTTTTTGGTATTTAAGTCATTTTCTCAGCGGTTGTGGTTCCTTGCACCATTCTCATGTCCTAAAATGACTATAGTGAAATGTCCCTACATTCTTAAGGAAGACCATCTTGCTTTCTTGTCCTCAGCAAACATAGGATATAAGCAGTTTATTAAATTTTAGAATGTGATTCTTGTCCTCAACAAACATAGGATATAGAAGTTTATTAAATATTAGAATGTGACTTTGATAAGATGATGTGACTGGCTACAGAGTTTCCTTGTTAACCGGTTTATATTTCATAGGGAGTATGCCTCCGTAAAGGTGCTTGGCTACGGTTTTGTTGTGTGTTATGGCGCATTCTCCGTGGTCCAACTAGTCCGCCCCCCTTCCGAGTCCGAGGAGCAATGACACCACAGAATTCGGACTGCAACTGTTTGTTCTGCTTTGGGCATCGGAATTTGTGTAGTTTTGCAGGTTGACAGTGATGATGTAGCAGAAAGTATTAAAATTACAAATAAACAAATCATCAGAGCCTTATATTTGGACAGATCCGCTACCGAGTATAATGTGTTGAATTTTTATTACTTGTAACTTGTATTCCAAGTTTTGTTACTTCTAAATTTAGTATACGTGTGACCCAAGAATACTTGGAGGCTACGTATTCATATGTATAAATAGTTAATACATTGTGTTGTAATCTTTATCAAGTCGATCAATAAAAATTCTCAATATTGAAAACCAAAGTTTGTGTTGGTATCAAGAGCAGGTACGATCCTTGGGCACTTTTACATTCTTTTCAATACCTAGAGATATATATTCTCTAAACCCTAGTTACCCAAAACCTAGAGATATACTTTCTCTTTCCCAAAACCTAGAGATATACTTTCTCTAAACCCTAATCATCAAACAATCTCAATATCCAGGGATATATTTCTCTGATCTTATTTTACGTACAAACTAGACATAACCTTTAAAAACTTAGGATCTACAATGGGTGGTGACGAAGGTAAATCAGAACCAACATTCTCATCAAATACAATTGGTGGTATGCATACATACGAACCAACACCAACATCAATTCCATATGGAATAAAACTGAATGATACCAACTTTTCCCTATGGTCTCAAATGGTGACCATGTTTGTTCTTTGGAAAAGGAAAAAGAGGATATCTACTGGGTGATCTTTGCAAAACCTGATGAATAAATCGTAGATAAGTATGATAAGTGGATCATGGAAGATGCTATTGTCAAGGGTTGGCTGATTGGTGCAATGGAACCTGATTTAATGAATCTTTTTGTTTGTTTGCCTACTGCAAATGATGTTTGGGATGTTGTATCTCAAACATATTATGAATGAGCTAATAAGTTTATTCTCTATGACTTAACTCGGAAAGCTATGTCAACTAAACTGACTGGTAGATCAATTTCTAACCTTTTCTCTGAGTTAAAAT
This sequence comes from Papaver armeniacum, assembly GCA_023531295.1. NCBI lineage: Eukaryota > Viridiplantae > Streptophyta > Magnoliopsida > Ranunculales > Papaveraceae > Papaver > Papaver armeniacum. The sequence goes on from JAJJWW010007961.1 coordinate 73,032, forward strand.
CAGGAAAGAGTTTGATTATAGAAAACATATTACCTTTACACAACCAGAGGTGATCAAGAAACGAAAGGAAGAAATTGATGAAGAAAGAGTATATGTATTTCTTGATGCGCTTGATGATGCTTATGATTCAGTTCGAGGAGAAATACTTCGTACGGATCCTTTACCCAAGCTAGAAGCTGCGTTTACTATACTGAGGCGAGAAGAACAAAGACGCAGTACTATGTTAACTCAAGGGTTGATTCTCAAATTGCTATGTCTGTCATAAAGATTCAGAAAAACTCATTGAATACAAAAAATCTCAGCCGAATAATAGTGGGATATGTGTTCATTGTGGGAATACAAAACATCTTTCTAAAAATTGTTTTGAAAAAATTGGTTATCCAGGGATGATTACCAAAAGCGTATAAAGGCTGGTGTTGGTGCAAAATTAATCACCCCAACAATCTTCGAGATGTGTGTATGATGATCGAATCGCCGCCATTGATTAGATTCTCCAAAGAATTGTTGATTGAAAATGGTGGGGGTACCTGCAAAGACACTGCGATGCTAAAATCAACAAGAGTTCTATGCAAGTAGGTTGTTAAGAAAAGGAATAGAAATTGTGTACCTTTTGTTCTGAGATTTAGCCTCTATATATAGGCATAAATAGATGTAGCTTTAGGGCTTTGATAGTTATCCTAATAACTTCCCTCATCTGTATAAATCTCAAATAACATCCAGATTCATGATAAACCCTAATATTTACCATAATCCTCATTTATCTTAAATAATAATAATTATCTTGAATAATAATTATAAGTATTTAAGATAATTATCCTCTTTTATTTAGGATCCTGCATTTATCTTAAATAACATTAATAATTATAAATAAATAATTATTCAAGACTCTTGGGCTTCAATAATAAGCCTAGTGGGTTTCCATAATAAGCCATGTGGGTTTCCACAATAAACCCACCGGTTTCCCCAACAAACCGGATTAGGCTTCCATAATAAGCCATGTGGGTTTCTACAATAAACCCACAGGTTTCCACAATAAACCGTATTGGGCTTCCATAATAAGCCACATGGGTTTCCTCAACAATCCCATCGGTTTCCACAATAAACCGTATTAGGCTTCCATAATAAGCCATGTGGGTTTCTACAATAAACCCACCGGTTTTCACAATAAACCGGATTAGGCTTCCATAATAAGCCATGTGGGTTTCTACAATAAACCCACCGGTTTCCACAATAAACCGTATTGGGCTTCCATAATAAGCCACATGGGTTTCCTCAATAAACCCATCGGTTTCTACAATAAACCCACCGGTTTCCACAATAAACCGTATTGGGCTTCCATAATAAGCCACATGGGTTTCCTCAATAAACCCATCGGTTTCCACAATAAACCGTATTAGGCTTCCATAATAAGCCATGTGGGTTTCTACAATAAACCCACCGGTTTCCTCAATAAACCGGATTAGGCTTCCATAATAAGCCATGTGGGGGTTTCTACAATAAAACCACCGGTTTCCACAATAAACCAATTGGGCTTCTTCAATAAGCCTCGTGGGTTTCCTCAATAAACCCACGGGTTACCGATATTAAATAGCTTGTGCGGTACGCACATATACTATTTTAATAGCGTACAAACATCGCCCCCTCTTAATTCTCAACTTGTTGATGGATTAAGAAAATCAAAAGAAGAACTAACCTTCATGGCTCGTTCCAATTCGCCATATGCTTCTTATCCGATAACCTTTCGTGGCCTTGGCCAGCTTGTTGATGGATTAAGAAAATCAATAGAACTAACCTTCTTAGGTGGTTCAAATTTGACCTATGCAGTTTATCGGATAACCTTTCGTGGCCTTGGCCAGCTTGTTGTGTCGATTTTCCCCACGGTCGGCTCAATAATTCAAAGTACCAAAAATGTACTTACCATCTCAAATCACTAAACACGTTCAAAGTACCAATAATGTACTTAAAAACTCCATATAGTAATTACCCAAACGCCAAACATATCAGCATGTTATGTCCTCTTGCTCTTTCATTAGCTAACAAATGACTTACGTGTTGGTCTTGTAAATCTTCCAACACTTCTTTAGGATCTTGAACCCCACATTCATGATTTCCTAGTCGTTCCGGTCTTGCTCTGGCAAATTTATTGCCATTTGCTCCATTGTTCTTTGTAAGATATTACTAGAACTATTTGACTTTGCATGACAATTCATTTTCTTTGGTTTTCCTCTTTGATAGAAAAATGCTCCAGTTTATCTCTTTAATAGAAAAATAATCAGGATGAAATTAATAACTCAACTTTGACTTTGAGAACATACCTCACTCGAATACAGGTTGCTCCCATATTTTGCTAGGCACATTGGTTGCCCATTTGTTCCCGTACTGGCATAGAACTTGCCGACTCAATGCTCGTGTGTCTGCGAATAATGAATGTACGATAATTTCTGGTGTACAGGTTGACTATCTCTAGCTTTTCGTCAAACATTTCCTTTCTTTCGCTCCACCTCGCTTTTCTTTTTTTAGCTTTAGCTTTTATTGAAACACTTTCTTATTCTCCTTCCCTTTATTAGAAAGAGATTGTATATATTTCCTTAACAACCAAAATGTTTCTCCTTTGCCTTTCTCTCCCAAAGCGTCCGTTCGTCCAACCCTAGCCGCCCTCATTTCTTGAATTGATACTGAAAAAGATGTCTTCTATTTTTCGAATTCTCAAAACAAGTTGCCTTTGATTGCATGCTTGGTGACACTTTAGCCGCCCCCGATATCTGTAGAGATATTCCTAAGTAGAAAAGACGCCCCCATGTGAAGCAGGAACTAGATCTATTATATCCGTTCCTCACTTGCTAGACGCTCTCGGGGCTTATGATCACATATCTTTTCCGTTGTCATCTTATTTCTGGTTCCATCATGATTTTTCCTTTTGGAATCGCTCAAGCGGGACATTATAAAGACACCCCCAACTGTAATGACCTGCAATAAAATTTGCTCACGTGCTAGACCAGACTTTTTTCCACGTAGTGGACTTGTGATGCTCAAGAGCTAGTCGAGTCTTGAAAGGAATGTAGGGTGTGCTTGCGGATAGGGCAAGGCTTTTTGCTCGCAACGTAACAAGGCTAGCGCTTTCTGCTCGGGGAGACTTGCTTTTGCTTGTGTTGAGTACAAGTCTTTGAACCAATATCGGGCATTGGGCTCGTGGTTGAGACGAGACTTTGTGCTTACCAAGGTGCAAGTCTCATATACTCGTGTGCAAGATGAGATTTTATGCTTGCAATAAGAGCCTTATGTTCTCACATTCAAGGTGAGGCTTTATATGCTTGCGATGTGATGCAAGGCTAAATATTGAAGGGTCTAAGCAATCCTCATCTCGAACTCGATCATGTCGCTATCCACGAACCTCGAACTCGATCATGTTGCTGTCTCAAGTGCATATAAAAGTTTCTCGAACACTGGATTTTTTGTTTCCATGTTGTAGGGAATTGATTGGCGATTCCAACGAGCCAAAAATCACTCAATTCGGACTTAAAACGAAGAAGTTATTGACGAAACAAGATTTGAATGAAGCGCACGTGTTGTCGCTGACGAGGCAGTGCTAACTAGATCAGATGGATGATGTGGAACTGCTGACCATGATGGTTTTGCTGACTTGGCACCTGAAAAATGCTGACGTGTCATCACCGGTGACCATATTTGCTGACGTGGTGTATGTGTTGGACGATGGCGTGGTAGATGACGTGGCACTCTATTAAGACCATCTGCTGACGTGGCAGCTGACATGACATGATGACTGGACAGTCTACTGACGTGGTAGCTGACATGGCACGCTGACTGGACAGTTTACTGACGTGGCAACTGACTGGACCATCTGCTGAGGTGGACCCAAGTGCCTCTGAGAAGCACTGGATCGATGGTGTATTCCAAGCTGGACATATCCTACGGATCGTATCCAATTGATCTGACGGATCTGGTTGGCTGAATCTGGTGTTGTACATGAGGCTGGAACTATGTGGATGTACAATAGAGATACTTCGGCACGCACTGTAACAACTATTTCTGTTGCAACTGTTAGCAACAGTTTCTGCTACTGTTTTAGGTGACGGTTTCTTCAACAGTCGCAACAGTTTCTTCATACCTCGTAACGGTTTCTTCATCCCTTGTAACGGTTTCTTCATCTTCTCAACGGTTCCTTCAACTGTTTTGCAACAGTTTTCTGAACCCAACCTTTCCTTTTGGAGACTAGTGAAGCTTTTCTGAAAAGTTCCGATCTTTTTGAGACTTTCAGAAAAGTTAGGATCTTTCCGAGACTTTCTGAAAAGCTGTAATTTTTCTGCGACTTTCAGAAAAGTTGCGATCTTTCTAAGACTTTCTGAAAAGTTGAGATCTTTCTGAGACTTTCTGAAAAGTTGCGATTTTTCTGAGACTTTCCGAAAAGTTGAGATCTTCCTGAGACTTTCTGAAAAGTTGCGATCTTTCTGAGACTTTCTGAAAAGTTGTGATCTTTCGGAGACTTTCTGACAAGTTGTGATCTTTCTGCAACTTTTATGTTCCGAATGATTTTGAAAACCCTTGTTTCAAAAATCGCTTGGGGACAACTTCTATTACTTGGAGAACACGACCTTTTCTCTCGATCCCCTTAGTCGGCGCCAAAAGATGTTGGTGCAAAATTAATCACCGCAACAAACTTCGAGATGTGTGTATGATGATCGAATCGCCGCCGTTGATTAGATTCTCCAAAGAATTGTTGATTGAAAATGGTGGGGGTACCTGCAAAGACACTCCGATGCTAAAATCAACAAGAGTTCTATGCAAGTAGGTTGTTAAGCAAAGGAATAGAAATTGTGTACCTTTTGTGCTGAGATTTAGGCTCTATATATAGACAGAAATAGATGTAGCTTTAGGGCTTTGATAGTTATCCTAATAACTTCCCTCATCTGTATAAATCTCAAATAACATCCAGATTCATGATAAACCCTAATATTTACCATAATCCTCATTTATCTTAAATAATAATTATCTTGAATAATAATTATAAGTATTTAAGATAATTATCCTCTTTTGTTTAGGATCCTGCATTTATCTTAAATAACATTACTAATTATAAATAAATAATTATTCAAGACTCTTGGGCTTCAATAATAAGCCTAGTGGGTTTCCATAATAAACCCACTGGTTTCCCTAACAACCCAAATCCAGGCTTCCATAATAAGCCATGTGGGTTTCAACAATAAACCCACCGGTTTCCCCAACAAACCGAATTAGGCTTCCATAATAAGCCATGTGGGTTTCTACAATAAACCCACGGGTTTCCACAATAAACCGTACTGGGCTTCCATAATAAGCCACATGGGTTTCCTCAACAAACCCATCGGTTTCTACAATAAACCGTATTAGGCTTCCATAATAAGCCATGTGGGTTTCCTCAATAAACCCACCGGTTTCCACAATAAACCGGATTAGGTTTCCATAATAAGCCATGTGGGTTTCTACAATAAACCCACCGGTTTCCTCAATAAACCGGATTATGCTTCCATATTAAGCCATGTGGGTTTCTACATTAAACCCACCGGTTTTCACAATAAACCAATTGGGCTTCTTCAATAAGCCTCGTGGGTTTCCTCAATAAACCCACGGGTTACCGATATTATATAGCTTGTGCGGTATGCACATACACTATTTTAATAGGGTACAAACAGCTGGAAAAGGGAAAGTTAAGGGTAAGGTAGCTACCTATACAGCTGTTGTTCCTACAACAACAACAGAGTCTGAACAAGGTAATACTTTTCTTATGTCTCTTGCTGAGAATTCTTAAAAGGATAATGGTTGGATTCTTGATTCCGGTGCTACTAATCATATGACCTTTGTTATGTCCATATTAAGGGACAAAACTACTTCAACTTGTTATGGTGTTACAAATGCTAATGGTATAACATATCCTGTTAGTGGAGAAGGAAGAGTTGATCTAACAAACTCTTTATCTCTAGAACATACCTTATTAATTCCTTCTCTTTCAAATAATCTCATGTCAGTATATGTAACTTCTCAGTTAAAGTGTTTAGTATTAATATATCCTGATTTCTGTTTTTTTCAGGATCTCAACAGTGGGGAAATAATTGGAAGGGGTACTAAAAGAGAGGGGTTATACTGTGTGGATGATGTGTGTGAAGGAAGGTCTTTGTCAGCTAAAAGAATATCTCATACACATACAGATGAAATTTGGTTACATCATCGTAGACTAGGACATGTTTCTTTTGGATATTTGGAGCATTTATATCCAAATTTATTTACTTCTTGCAAACCATCTGATTTTCAGTGTGAAACTTGCATTTTAGCAAAGAGCCATCGTGCTACTTATACTGATAGTTTTAATAAAAGATTTGTTCCATTTTCTTTGGTACATTCTGATGTTTGGGGTCCCTCAAATATTGTTTCTTCTTCTGGTAATAGATGGTTTGTTCTATTTATCGATGATTGTACTTGTATGACATGGCTCTATATGATGAAGAATAAGAGTGCCAGACTGTTTTCGTAATTTTTACAAGATAGTACAGACACAATACTCTGGAACTCTAAGGGTTATACGAAGTGATAGAGGTGGAGAATATATTAACCACACCTTAAAAGGTTATTTTGCTGAGCATGGTCTTGTTCATGAAACTACCTGTCCATCTACACCGCAATAGAATGGAGTTGCAGAAAGGAAAAGTAGACAATTGTTGGAGATTACCAGGGCTAGTTTGATAGGAGCATATATGAAACCAAATTTTTGGGAAGAAGCTCTTATTAGCGCTGTTTTTCTTCTTAATCGTGTTCCTACACGAGTTCTGAAGTTTCAGACACCAGTAGATAAGCTTGCGTCATTTGTGACTCTTCCATCTAATCTTACACTTCCACCACGATTATTTGGCTGTGTAGCTTATGTACACATACAAAAACATTTACGTTCGAAACATGATCCTTGTGCTTTTAAATGTGTCTTTGTTGGATATAATCAATTTCAAAAGGGCTACAAATGTTATCATCCTCCAACAAGAAGAATGTATGTCACCATGGATTTGACTTTCTCTGAACATGAGATGTATTTTACTTCCGCTGAATTTAATACTTCTCACTTGGGAGAGAGTGTAAAAGGAGATGTTAATTGGATGGAAATGTTTCCGGATAATTGTGATTTCATGGTTGAATCTGCAGAAGCTGAAGAAGTTTTATCTACTAGTGATGATAAAGAAGAAGATGGTCAACGGTTTGTTGAAGAGGGAGATTTGTCGATCGGTAATGTTGTTGCAGAAAATACAAATGAAGATGGAGATGAAACTGAAATTCTTATTGAAAAAGATAACCCCTCTACTACTACGGTACCTACTCCTGTCGATTCTACTCCTGCTGCTGAGGTAAGTAGTGATATTAATTATTAGGTCTATCAATGGGTACCCATTACCCGGAACCGGACCCGCTAGATTCGGGTCCGGTTCTGGGTCCTAAAGTTGGACCCATTAGCAACTTAGGACCAGACGGGTAATTACCCGATTGGACCCAAATGTTAACGGGTCCTAACGGGTAATACCCATCGGGTACCCGCGGGTAATGGGTACCCGGTTATTTACCTTATTTATCCTTTTATTCATCTTTTTGGCAAAATTATAAGTATTTTGCTAGTTTCGACTTTGATTTTTTTTTTTCCATTTTTCAATGTTTTCTTACATTTAATCTTTATTTAGTACATTAATAAACAAATAATAATAAATTTTTATAAAAATAATTTAGATTCAAGTTAAAAAGAGAAAGAAATCAAGTTTTTAATATATTTTTTTATACTCCCTCAGATCCACTTTAGATGATGTTTTTAGAGTTTTCACGCAGATTAAGAAATTGAGAGACATATGAAGATTTTCCATATATACCCTTGAGAAAATTCTTCAAACATTAATAAACTACCCATGTCTTCTTACTGAAACCGTTTTGTATATTGTCTTCTTACAAAACGATTAAGTGAATTAGAGGATGAAAATGGGAATGTCAGTACTGATCAAAAAAATGATAGCAGAGCTTCTTGTCCATCATTTTGAAGAGAAATTCAAATTTAAAGAAGTGGAAGATGCAGATTCATTATTGGATGTAATTCCAAAAGAGATTACTGAAGAAGACCAAAATATGTTGGATTATGTTCCTAGTGCTGATGAAATTAAAAATACTGTGTTTAGCATGGACTTTGAGAGCTCTCCAGGACCTGATGGATTCTCAGGTTGCTTTTATAGAGCTTGCCGTCAAATCATACAAGAAGATGTGGTTCAAGCAATACAATATTGTTGGAGGAAAAGGTTCATCCCCAAAGGACTTAATTCAAGCTTTCTGGTCCTTTTACCAAAAGTGCAGGGAACAAAACTCCAAATCATTTTAGGCCAATTGGACTGAGTAATGTGAGCTTCAAAATTATTAACAAAATTATGACTGTAAGAATAAGTACTTTGATGGAAAAGTTGGTTGCCCCTCAGAAAGCAGCTTACATAAAGGGGAGATGCATCCAAGAGCAGGTACTTCTAGCTTCTGAAATGGTCAATGAAATGAAGAAAAAAAGAAGAGGAGGTAATGTTGGACTTAAACTTGATATTTCACAAGCATATGACTCAGTGAGTTGGGAATTTATGTTTCAAGTACTCCAAAAATTTGGTTTCTCATCCAGTTGGTGTGATTGGTTACACATTATCTTTAAATCTGCAAGAATATCATTGTTGATCAATGGAGGTCCATGTGGTTTTTTTCCAGTGAGTAGGGGCCTTAGGCAGGGTGATCCCCTATCTCCAATTCTTTTATGCTAATGGAGGAAGTTCTAAGTAAAAATATTGCTCAACTTGTGAGTGAAGGCAAGATAACTCTCATGGTTATAAGGAATGGAATTGGACCAACTCATCTGTTTTTTGCAGATGATGTTTTTATGTTTTGTAATGGAGGAAAGAAATGTCTACAAAATGTTCAGAAGTTATTAGATGCATATCAAAAAATCTCTGGGCAGATCATTAACAAGATTAAGAGTAAACTTTTCATTGATGGCACAACTGTCATAAGGAACATGGGGTAGAACGACCACACCCAATATTTCATTTAGGCTATATGTATGGACTAACTCCAATTTAATTCTAAGAGAATCAACTATACAGTCAGACTCAATCAAGAAAAATATATACAAGATTTATATTTGGGTTTCTCAAATCAATCTGCAATCAAACAGATTGAAATCTGTGAGCCGGATTAATATGAGAAACAACTTGAATGGTACCAAAAACCAATGTTCAAGTGTCAATCAATTTATATCAACAACCAAAGGTTGGATTATCTAATTGATTGAACTACGCACAACCTGTGATATTCCAATTATATAGAAAATATAATTAATACGGAGAAGAAATAACACATACACCATAAGTTTTGTTAACGAGGAAACCGCAAATGCAGAAAAATCCCGGGACCTAGTCCAGTTTTGAGCACCACACTGTATTAAGCCGCCACCGACACTATCCTACTACAAATTAACTTCGAAATGGAATGTAGTTGAGCCATAATTAATCTTACACTGATCAAGGTACATCCGTGTTCCTTATGCATCTTGAAGCACGTCGGATTCTACGCCCTTGATTCCCTTAGCTGATCTCACCCACAACTAAGAGTTGCTACGGCCCAAAGTCGAAGACTTGATAAACAAATTTGTCTCACAACGAAAAAGTCTATAGGAATAGATAAATCTATCTCCTATAGAAATACCTACGAATTTTGTTCCGTCTTTTGATAAATCAAGGTGAACAATAACCAATTAATACACCGAACTTATATTCCCGAAGAACAACCTAATAATATCAATCACCTCACAATAATCTTAATCGTATGGAAGCGAAACAAGATATTATGGAATCACAAAGAATGAGACGAAGAGCTTTGTGACTACTTTTGTATCTTACCTATCGGAGATAACTCTCGAGAAAATCATAAAGAAGATAATACTCAATACGATATAACAAAGTAAGATCAGAACACGCAACTACGGAGAAAATAGTTGGTTCTGGCTTCACAATCCCAATGAAGTCTTCAAGTCGTTAACCTACAGGGTTTTGGAGAAAACCTAAGGTTAAAGGAGAATCCACTCTAGTCGCAACTAGTATCACACATGAGGTGTGGGGATTAGGTTTCCCAGTTGCTAGAGTTCTCCCTTATATAGTCTTCAAATCAGGGTTTGCAATCAATGTTACCTTGGTAACAAAGCATTAAATATTCACTGTTAGATGAAAACTTGATTAAAGTCAAGCCAATATCTTTCAGCCGTTAGATCGTCTTGGCTTTTTACACACAAATGAAATGTGCCTTCATTTAGATATGAGTAACCGTACCTAAATGTGTATACATGGTTGGTTCAACAATAGTTTACCGAAGTTAGCCATATGAACACTTTCTTATCAACCTTTTTCACCTCAATCACAACTAGTTCAAGTGACTCAAATGAAACTAGTTATGGAGTTGTTCAACTGATTATATTCTCATAGAAGTACACAAGACACAATTGAATCAAAATCGGTTTTGATTCACATGAATCAATTCATGAACATTATAGCCACGGTTTGCAAAATATTGCATTCCTTATTATTAAATGTATTTGTTCACAAATAAACCAATTTTAGAACTTCGCCCACTCAAGTACGCAAACGGATACGCATACCTAAGTAGCCGAAATTAGTCTGGGTTCGCTAGTATGCGAAGGTGTACGCATACTATCGTACTTGACCAACCTCAGTTGAATTCCCGAACTTGAACTATTACGCCGGTACGCATACGGGTATGCATATTATAGTTCCCGGACTTCAACTCTCAAACTAGTACGCATACGGGTATGCATACTATGGTTCCCGGACTTGGAGTATATTTGCAACAGTACGCATACTATGCTATATTCAATCAATGGTTAATTGTTCTAAACTCCACTTTAATCATTGAAATATTCTTGGAAGACGAGAATACCTGTCTCACATAATCTATTAGTTTCAAAGCGATTTTCAAGTGATCAAATGATCAATACAAAACATTCCGAGTCTACATCAAATGACTGTCTCACACAAATCATGTAAGATGTTACCAAGCGATTTTCACATGATCATCTTTTGACTTTCGTCAAGAACATAAGATGAACTTTGTTAAAGCGAAAGCTTACTAGCACATGTTTCGAGAAATATGTAAGCGAGTTAAACTTAGCTCGAAATCTCAAATGTGCATAAACTGAAGTCTATATAATTATACGACTTTTGTCTCAAAAAGGAGATAGAGTAGAAATAGACTTTCTGAGTGATAGATGAGTTCAAGTCTCCACATACCTTTTGTTGATGAAGTTCCACAAGCTCTCCTTAGTAGTTATTCGTCTTCAATCGATGAACGCCGTGAAGTCTAAAGCTCAACTATACATTCTATCCTAATCTGAGACTTAGCTATAAGTAGACTAGAAATCAAGACTTATAGTTTTTACAACTAAACTTGACAAACAAGCTTGAAATAGCAACGCCTGCGAGTTCGACCAAGCAATGCTCTAACAAAATGTAAAAGAGAGAATGAAAGACCAATTTTTATTTTATGTTGGAAATTTTAAAGTTCTTTTTTTTTTATAATCGGTAAAAAATATATTTAAAGATAGACTAATTTTATATTTAACATATGCTCGTACCGTGGTGTTTGAAGGAAAGAGATGAAAACATTATACTCATGCATGGAACAAAATCTTTAAAAGGAATTAATAGAAAAAAAAAGAATATATTAACCCCATTTGTTTCTCATATTTATGCACAATACTCTTTGTGATTTTAAATTGATATTTGCTGGAAAATCAAGGGTATGTTTGAGAATCTATGAGAAGGAACCACTATTAATATATGTTGGATGATATTTTGGGATTACAAAAATAGTGGTGACGACGACAAAAAATGTGAAAACTTGAAATGTAACAATAGTGTAGTCAATCTTAACAGAGAAAACCGGCCTTAGTCTTTGACGGAAAAAAATTTCTTTATCTCGGCGAGACAAGTTGGAACCGTAAAACTCATTGAAACAGCCGAAATCTCACCAAGATAATCCAAAATCTAAGATTCGCTACACTAAGTAGATTGTTAATGAAATGATGATATCTAGTAGGCAGTTATTCAAAACTAGACTCAAACTTGTTTATTTGATTCTTTGGATTTGTTAATAACTTTTAGTATTCGCTCGATATTTTTGTAATTTATTTAGTTTAGTTTATAATTTATTTAAATTTATTTAGTTTCGACCCCGAATTTATTTCCATTTCTATCATTTTTCTTGAAACTTGAACTTTATGTAAAATCAAAATAAGTAAGATTCAAGTAAGGATGACGGATTTCCGACAAACGCCTAGATTTTTCTTTTTTTACTGATTCTGATTTTAGTTCCCCTGGCGTTTTGATGTACACTTAGAAGTTGCTTTTCGACTTCTGAAAATCGAAAATTCAGAAATCAGTTTGGCAATGTCATTTCAGAACGACTTTTAGTTGTTTGCCAAACTGACTTCTAGAAGTAGAAAAGTTAACTTTTTTGTGAATCAAAATAGTTTTGCTTATGACAGTCTGTTTTCTGGTATCCAAATGCTCCCTGGACACTTAAAAAGTAATTTTTTGATTTCTAAAAGACAAAAAGTAAGAGAATTGGGTGTAGCATTTCAAAACGATTTCTAGAAGCAAAAAAGTTAACTCTTTATGTAACAAAATAGTTTTGCTTCTAACTTCTACTTCTAATTCTAACTTCTGCAGCCCACTTGCAGCGATTCATGCTCACGATCTTGTTATAAACCGAGCGTAATCGGGCCCATTTGTGGAAACCTCACAGGAAATAGAATAGCCGTATCTCAGTTTTTGATCCCCACCTGGCAGCAACAGCAATTCTTTGTAGACAGAGAGAGGCAGACCTTTGATATTAGTGGCGGGGATCTTATCATCTTCCCCCTCACTCCAACCCAATACGAGACTCAGACACTCTTAAACTATTAGAATTTACACTCTACATTATCCGCCAAATTCTAGGGTTTATCAACAAAAACTCCCACAGGCCACAATGTTAGCTTCACTCAAATTCCCCCCCACTCTTCCTTCAAATCGTTTCTTCTGCTGCCACTGTACCTCTTCACCTCGTACAGAACAACCCACTATTGACGTGGTTAAATACAAAGAAGCTTTTGCTAAGAGGATGGCAATGGCTGGACTCAAACCTCATCACAGAATTGGTTTGTCCCTCTCATTTTCTGTCGTTTTTTTCTTCTTCTGAAAGATTCAACTTTTATCTGACAAGTTATTGTTTTGATTAGTTGATGATGGTAATTGCAGCTGTAGGAGTTTCAGGAGGACCAGATAGTGTTGCGCTATGTGTATTGACATCTCAGTGGAAAAAGGATGCCCTAATTGGAATTGATGAAAAAGATGGGTTTGTAGATGGGCTATTATCCATTGTAGTTGATCATGGTTTGCGAAAAGAGAGCAAAGATGAAGCGAATGTAGTCCACGATAGGGTTTCGAAATTGGGTATTGATTTTTAATTTGTTTTAGTGTTTTCCATGTTTTTGTCTTCTAATTTTGTGGAATAATGTTGATTGTGGTCTTTGTGTAGGTGTTAGATGTGAAATTGCTAGTTGTGACTGGTTAGATGGAAGGCCAAAACTGGGTCATTTGCAAGAAGCGGCTCGTGATATGAGGTCAGAAATCTTGAATTCATTGTTTTAGCTGAACAGTAAAAACTGTGGGTGTCAAAATTTTCTGATTATGGGTTGTTCTGGACGTCAGGTATCAAATTCTGCAGAATGTTTGTCTGGAAAACCAAATTAGTGTGCTGCTTATTGCACACCATGCGGATGATCAGGTATGTCGTCTGTATCTAGTTCACCATGTCCTTAGAATCAAAGTGCTCGTGTAGAAGTAATTAAAAAAATTCAGCTTCTTCTTTTTGATAAATGGAACTTCAGCCCTTACAGTGAACAACTTTGACCTCAGGCGTATGTCAGATGTTGCACTTTCTTATCTCAGTAGAAAATAATCTTTTGTTAAATGTTGCACTCATAACTCGAGCTTTAGAATTTTTTACTAAAAAAAAGCAAGCAAGAAGGAATTGCAAAGCTTTATAAGATACCTTTGGAGGCTTCAGATTGTAGTATCATATGGTGTATCTGTATACTTTATGCCAGCACAACTATGTGTGTTATGAGTTTATGAATCTAAAAGTCTGAAATGGGTCAGCTCTTTTGTATTGATTTTGTGTCATACAGAAGGGAACTATGTTCAGTTGTTCAAATTTGGAATATCCTAACAGATGGCATCACTATTGCAGGCTGAATTGTTCATTTTACGATTATCTCGCAACAGTGGCGTTCTTGGGCTTTCTGGAACAGCATTTATTTCTGAATTGTTCCCTACAAACATCCATTACTATGGTGAAAATTCTTGTACTAATGGGATTCTATTAGTACGCCCTCTGCTGGACTTCTCAAAAGAAGATATGTATGAAGTGAGCACCCCTTTTTGTTATTTTCATGTTTAAATTAAGGTTGATTATATTGGTTTTGATGCTGTGGTACTTTATGCGATTGAGATGTTAAGGTGCTAGATTCCAGTAACCTAGGGAACATACTCCGTGTTGTTAAGATATGTATTAAGTGCACACCCGTATTACCTGTTGTGATCTACTGCATTTTCCTGTGAATGTCACATGTCTTCATGGCATTGCGATGCTAAGGTCTATTTAACGTAGTGAAGAAACAGAATGTGTTAGCTATGTTGATCCGCTTCATTTGTTCACATGTTATACTTAAGATTCACCGCACAACCATTGCTAAGCTGTTACATTAACATTATATACTCAGGTGAATTTTACCCTTTGAAGAGAACTTAAGTTGGCTGTAAGGCCTCATAGTGCTTTAAGAACATGCTGCACCATGGGAGAAGTATAGTACTCAGCTGCAAAAGAATTTAGACAGATTTTTGTTGTAGTCTTTAAATATGCAGCTTATTCTACAGTGATATAAAATCTGTTCTTGAAGCTGCAGGGAATCATACTTTTGGGGGTGAACCAAGGGTCTTCAAAGAGAAAACAGATCCTATGTTCTTCCTTTTTTTCTAGAACAACACTATGATCAGATAAGATTTCCTAAGGCACAAAAATATGCTTAGAGACATCAAATAAGGTTTTAAGAATACCTATGTGATGTTTGTCATATGCGAAATATTTCTAAATTATGATCTCTAACATCTTCCGTAGATATGTCGAAAAGGTGGTATCTCATGGGTTGAAGATCCAACAAATCAGAGTCCATTGTTTGCTCGTAACAGGATCCGTCTATCATTGGGAAATTCAAAAATAGGTGAGTTGCGACTCATGCATGAAAACTTGTACTAATGTATTTTTTATACTTCGGTGGGGAGATGGACTTCCTACTGCCCTGGAAACCAATTTTCGTTTCCTCTCTTGTGACTCAAATCCTTGTGCCACATATTGGAATTCTCTAGAGTCTAAAACATATTTGGTGGAGATATTCAAGATTTATGTTCTGCATTTTGTACATGACATAGTTGTAGGCCTGTTTGGCATCTTGATAAGGTTTGCTTGTATCTAAAATTTCAGGTACCTTCAGATCTGAAGTACAAGCGCTTGTTTCGGCCTGTCGAAAAACTCGTTCTTTTGTTGACAGAATTTGCTCTAATCTGATAAATCAGACTGTAACTGTCAATTCTGTAAGTAACTAATCTTATATAGTCGAGAATCGATATATTCATGAAAACTCATGTTTTAGTTAGCATCTTATTTATCAGTTTACGGTAGTTGAAAGTCTCCTTCGGCTCTTTCTTGAGACCTGGTTTACTACTTCATCCTTATTAAAGTTCACCTTCGGCTCTTTCTTTACAAGAACATTAGCTGTTACTCGTCCCTATTTAGTATACTATTTTCACAATGAACAAGCTTTTGTTGGATGTCCTCCTTGGTGGCATTTTGAGCAGTGAGTGAATTAAGCATGATTTCTCAGAAAATGAATTGCTTATTCATATTTTTCTTTCACAATGTGGTTTAGTATCTCCTGATTTAGTTTCTCATTAGTGTATCTGAACAGAACCATTTCTTTTAGAAGAAGTTAGAATTTTAAGACCCCAGTAACTTGCAAATGTTAACATCGACTAGTTTTGCAGCATGGATACGTTACCATTGATGTAGAGAAGCTGGATCCTTCAAATGTTGAAGATATATGCCTGTCCAAGTTTATTACAGTAATTTTGCAGGTACTGCTAATCCTTTATATAAAATCTAATTTTAAATTCTTGGTTGTATTTTTTGCCCATTACTTTGACATAGGTAAATGTTTGTGAAAGCTAAACCATTGTATAATATTTATGTACTATGTTTTTCAGTTTGTTTCACAAAGGCATAGGCCAGTCAGAGGCAGGACTTCAAAGTTGTTGTTGGAATATGTGCGGAACTTTCCTATCAAGGTTTACTCAGCTTCACTCTGGTACTTGTTTTCTTTCTTACCGAAGTCTAAATTTGTTCATTGAGTTGTTCCATCATAAAAAACAGCCCTCACAACATTCTAACAACTTATCAATGACATGCTCTCAATGGTAAAATTATCTCTTGACCATTCAAATGGTTACAGACTTACAGTCATGACATAAGCTGTAATTCCGTAGGAAAACCTCCTACAAAGATTTCTTTCTTAATTGCCATAAAAGATGTTTAAAGTAAATAATTAATGCTTTCTCATAGTCACACGTACAAAAAATTGAATAAGTGATAAAACAACCTCCTCCTTTTTCTTTTTCTAGCTTGAGTTTATAAGCTGTAAATAAAACCTAATGACCAATTACTTAAAACACACAGTTAAGTGACTATCCTTGTATAGTTGTATGACTCAGCTTGAAATTAGTGGTTGTGACAAAGATTCGCTTATCAAAAAAACAAAGACAAAGATTCACATGTTTCATCCGTTGTGTGTGCATTTCTGGTAGTTGGTAGATATTTAGATCCATGCACTTGCACTTGCACTTGGAAGTATGCTGTGGTTTGATCATTTCCTTGCTGATGCTTGTAATAATCTAATACCTGACTTCTTGGCTCTCTCCTTATGTTTATCGCAAGATGTGATTTTGCTTCAATAACAACAAAATCAATCGTACATGTTCAAGCATATTCTCACATATTTAAGAATAGTTAATCTCTATCTATTCATTTCTGCTGTTTAGATTTTTTTTTTTTTGACACCCCCGCAGACTTCTCTTACTGCAGCAGCTTGCTACATTTGCCCAGCTCCACGATCTAATGGCACAAAAATCCTGGTTTGCTGCTCTGTTGATTCTCCTTTACCATCAGAAATGGCTTCTTCTCCGAAGTACTTTTGTGAAGGGAACAAGCATTTTACCAATGACGATGTGAAGGATATTCTTATGAACGCTAAATCATATTCAGATTGTTTGGTCCTACCAGACGCCTCAGATGTGCCCTTTATACACGCAACAACCTCAGAGTCTATTCTAGGAGAAGCAAAAAGACGTCGTCTTCTTAGTGAGTCTACTCGTGAAAGCATTTTCTTATTGCAAAAAGAGGAAACTAAGCATTTTAACGCCAAAACTGAACTTATATCACCGGAACATGAGTCAAGGCAGGAGATAAAACATTCCAGTACTCATCTGAGAGACGTAGTTGGGCCTGGTCAGTTCCACCATTTTATGAACAGATTCTTGTTAATGTGGAGAGTTCAAAAGCTGCCCGCTGGGGAGATTGCTTCAAACTGGAACGCAGAATTGGTATCTCAGGATTTTCCTTGTAGTTCATGTGTGGTTGGCCAAGAAGCTTCACTGCGCACAATGGTGGAAGCTGATTGGCTGTATCTTGCTAGGCTTGCTAAAGGTCAAACAATGGAATTGTGTCCAGAAGATAAACTCTTGTCTGCTTGTAAGATGGGGAAGAAAGTCTCATGTTCAGATTATGTGAGGCTATCAGCACAGAAAGCTCTCCTGATGTTGAAATTAATTCCTGTAGCTGCAAGGAGAGGCTTACCCGTCCTAGTGAATTCTCAAGGGCTATTGCTTAGTATTCCGGTACGTCAACTCTTTTTGTTTTCTGTTCAAAACGAAATACAACTCCATTCGACTAGCTGGGAGTTGAATTTTTTATTTTAAACTATAAATGCATGAAAAATTTGAAACTCCATGAAAAACATAAAGAATCCTAGCAAATTCAAGGATTGGTCTAACCTGCTATTTGATTTACCAGTTACCACTGGTGAGAAGTCACCTTTAATGAGGCATCTCATTACTTGATCAGTTTATTAGACCTATCTATATTTCTTTTTTCGCTTCTGCAACTTTTTTTCTTTTTTCTTTCATCTCTTTTTAGTATGTGGAAGACCCTAATCCTCGAGCTGTACCGTAACCTCCTAAACTAGAATTTCCTCTGGTATCATATTAGAAGTTCCCTGTTGCTATGTTTGGGAGATTGGTTCTTATGAGTAACATATTCTTATTTTTGAATCAGAACAATCCCCGCCTAATGCATATGCCATATCATGTGCAAAAGTAAACTTTCATCTTTAGCTCCTATTCTATATTGTCCAAGCCATTTATTTTCATTGGATACAATTGGTTGATTCACGGAGATAGCTTACTTTGATTTATATCAATGTTTTTTTAATTATTCTGTTTTCACTTGGCCTTTGTGATCTGACTAGTTGTTCTGTAATTTTTTTTCAGAATATTTGTTTCAAATATTGTCCATACTTGTCAGTTTCTGCTACATACAAGCCGCGGGTACCCCTTGGAGGAGGTCATAGTTCATTTCTCTAGGTGATAAGTCAAGAGCTTTCCACTGATCGTAGAAACTAATCTAACATTGTGAAGCGGTCAAAGTTTACACAGAAACTGAAGAAGATTGCTAAGCTAGTCTCAATACTGTGGTACATTGCAGCTAGTATCTGGGGCCATCATTTTATGATTTTCATCTAGCTGTTGTGACCAATCTCCCAGGCGAATAGGAACTGCTTCATGTATCTATCTAACAAAAGATTTGAGGTGTAATAAACTGCCAGTACCCCTTGGAGGAGGTCGTAGTTCATTTCTCCAGATGATAAGTTAAGAGCTTATCTGACATCGGGAAAGAGTGAAGTTTACACAGAAGTTGAAGAAGATTACCAAGTGAAGCAGTTTTCATCTGGCTTTTGCAACCAAACAACCAGTAGCCTAGGAACTGAACTGCTCCATGCATCAACGCTGAATCAACATGTTGGCTGTTCTTTGGGAGATATTTGCTAAATTATGTAAATGACAGGTGAATAGTAATGAAATGGAAAAGCCATTTATGGGATGCTCAGCTCTGTAAATGTTTTTTCCTCCATCACAGAAATGAAATGGAAAAGCCATTTATATGTAGTATTTATTTTGTCAAAATATAGTGGCCTTAAAAAGGCTAGTCTTGTACTGAGAATCAAAAACAGGTTCTGAATCAGAACAATTGACTTCAGTTGGTACCTAGTTGAAATAACAAAGGCATTTAAAATCCTCTCAGCATTACATGAATTTCTCGACATGCCTTTTGCATTAAAACCACGTAAAAGCGGAGAACTGATACGTGATAAAATAAAGTGAATCAGTATCATTGCTGTTCTTTTTTCTCGAAAGTAACCAATGATTTGAACCATTTCTTCCAAGCAGCATCCTCTTGTTGATCGATCCATGACAAAAAAGCACTGTCTATCAAGCAAAAGGTATTTACATATAGAAGTTGGTACTGCACTGGAACAAACCCAAAGTTGGCAACTTGAAGAATTGGCCATACCCCTCCTTCCAAAACCAAGGCTGGTAGGAAATCCCTTTTCACATCTTCTTTCACCTGTTCCACACTCTTGCCGGTAGAAAAACCCATGTAAGTGAAAAATACGAATAAGTCTAAGGGACCAAATATGACGCCATCAACAACAACTTTGGCGGCTACAGCTCGCGCTGATTTTGGTGGTAGTTTAAGCCCTTGCTTTATGAACCGATCCAAGCCTTGGTACCTATAAAAGTAAAGTAACACCGTAGTAAGTGAGATTTTCCATGGATCAAATTTTGTTATAAACCTCTAGCTTATTTAACATTTATAATATGTAGGTTTAAACGTCAATAGACCCCTTGAATGCTATACTTCACAAATCATAGACGCAAATTCCAAAAGAACAAAATCCAACATTAAGCTCTGTTTATAACGAAGGAAATAATTAACTATGATATTCAATGCCCAAATGCTTAAGACTAGGTATGCAGATACTTGTCATAAATAAAAAACATTATGTAAAAACATATAACTCTCGCATTAAGCATGCAATAATTTTCCCCACTATATTAACA
Organism: Papaver armeniacum; assembly: GCA_023531295.1. Classification (NCBI taxonomy): domain Eukaryota; kingdom Viridiplantae; phylum Streptophyta; class Magnoliopsida; order Ranunculales; family Papaveraceae; genus Papaver; species Papaver armeniacum. The sequence goes on from JAJJWW010007961.1 coordinate 93,416, forward strand.
AAATAAAAAAGAAGACAGATCGATCATAACCATTATACTACTAGCATACATGACAGTTTTCAAATATAACACGTAGGAAACATGTACCGTATACTCTGGATAACCAGTAGCGATAGACCCAATACAGAACACTGCTCAACCATGGTCCATTTTTCCAATGGAGAGGGTGCAGTAAGTATTTTCATAGACAAGTAATCTTTTTATTCCCTCCCAGGTGTATACAGATCTGCTACCTAATTTCGTGAAAGGCCTGCCTTCCCTACAAAAGATAATCTCGAAAGACAATAACCTAAATGGCTAAGCGATCATTTCAAAAGGATAACTATGACCAAATCACTCTAAAGCAAACAATTATTAGACAGAAAATTTGCTTGTCCGGTTCAGAACTACATCAAGACCTTCAAGTGCTGAATTCTCAAAATGGGCTCACCCTTTTAAGAACACCTCTACGAATCGACTTCGGCAAAATTCCACCACTTGGCGAGAACCATGATTATAGCCAGACCTCATCTTTTTAAAGAGGATAGAATTAAAAATGAGAAACATGAAGACAAACCAACAAGTATCTACTTTAGAACTTTGTTACAATGTTCAAGGGTCTTTCCAAAAGATATAAATTCCGTGGGTCAGTCTAACTAGGTCCAAGTTTTCAGAATGTGTGCTTAAGGAGAGAAACACTAACCAGAAATGGCCAACAGGACCAACAAATGCTAACCCAAACAAGCCCGTAGTCCCCACTCTTTTCCAATTGATTTTGAATGCTTCAGTGCTATCCTGCAAATACAGAGATTTTCATCAGACTACCAGAACACCTGTGTAACTTGTATAAGTAAGATTATCAGGTCATACTAAATTTTAATTTCGTGCTTGATATATTAGGCAAGTGAGTCATAATCCGGATATAGGAATTGAAGATGCAAAAAGAAGAGTTTTTAGTTTTTGCAACTTATGGAAGAGTTACCTATCATCTTAAGTTGCATTAGGCCTACAAAGACTTGATCTAAACATGAACTGTCGTCACCTTTATACATAGCAAAAAAGTTTATTTTACTAAAGTCGACTATGAAGACTAACATTTCCTTTAAACACATTAAAATCCATTTCCATGTTGCTTGTAGTAACAAGCACAACTTGTTCTTCCTCTGTAGGTTGCATATCAATTCAACCCACAAGTGAAGCTCAAGTTAAATCATACCCTTACAGCCTTACTCCCATAATTCAAGCCTCTCTAAATGACCATAAGCAAATAACTCCACCCAAATCATAAGGATAAGGATTGATGAAATCAAAGTAGTGTCAATTCATCTTTCACAAAACACTATCATTATCTTTAGAGAAAGCAAAATCACGGGAAGAGGAATCAAGAAAATAACTGCAAAAATGAGTATTGAATGAAAAGTATAGAACATCCTCATCTACAAGCCACTCAAACAAATTACTCTCCTGAAGGCATCTTTTATTAAAAAATAACTGTAGCTCTGTAGAAGTTTGTGAGTTTTACTTGCACTGCACTGTGTGTTTACAAAGATTTCTAAACGTAGCAATGATATTACAACTACCTTCATGAACCTAGCAACACCATACCCAAGTTTCTATCACTAATTTCTGAACACTTGGGAGCTCCCACACATCAACACATAAGAGCACTACATATAACCAAGATCCTACATTATGATGACAATGGGTTACCACTACAATAAATAATGATTGAAGCAACTTCCATATGAGGTCTTCAAAAAAGTACTAACATCTAGGACTTAGGGGGTCAAGCAATTCATCAAACAGGCTTAAGGGTAGCTTTGCATTATACTGTTACAAGGGCTTTTCCATTCACTACTTTAGATTATTGAGTAAAATTAAACCAAGGGCTGAAAGAAATATGAAAAAAATTGAGACCCCCAGAAGATGAATTAGGGTTTGGGTTTTAAAGGGTTTACTTACATGATTTAGATGGCGTTTTTTGAGAGAATAATGATGAGTGACAGCTTGAGCAGCAATATCTCCAGTACCCCATAGAAACCCAGAGCTAATAATTTGGGTTTTTACTGGATGAACAGCTAAACAATTCTGATATAATTTCCACAGCTTCAACATCGGGCGTATGGAATTTGATCAAAAATAAAAATAAAAGAAAAGAAATAGTTTGAGAGATGTATCGTCTGTGATGGTGATTAAGGGTTTGCTACAGTCTCTACTGGTTTGGTCGTTCGTTTATGTGCCCATCCCCTCTCGTTTATTTAGGACACAACCATCATCACTTTACCCTCTCCTTCAAGTCTGATTAACCTATAAGAGGGAAGGGGTGCTAATTGTTCCTGCTTCCTTTCCAGGAGCCAAAGGGTGTAAAACTGTAAATGTTGGGCGGCCCTATCCACTACTAAACAGGCCAGGCCAGACCAGACGTAAGAGCAATTCCCATTCGAAATGGGCCAATTGGCTATTCAAATTATTAGAGCAACTGCAATCATGCGAGCAAAACCAAAGACTAAAAACCAAAAACCAAAAAAAACTAAAAAAATTTGGTTTAGTCCATGGTGTTACACTAGGGTGGAAGAGTAAATTTGGTCAAGCACACATATAATGTTCGCTTGGGAAAAAGTAGACATCATGATCACTTTATACATCCGCCCATCATCCATCAGGATCACTTTATACATGCACCTCACTGAGACGTGACTTATATGTACGCCTCACTAGACGGACGGAAAATATACGTTCGCTTCAACTCAAACGTAACTTCAAAACTCGCCTGTTAATAAACGAACATTTCAACTTCGCTCGACCAAATTTGGTTTTGGTCCGGGATTCAGACCAAATATAGTATGATATTTGGGTTTGGTCTGGTTTTTACTCTTTAGTCCGTTCGACTGCGTGTGATTTCTGGATCAAATTTTGGGTCTAGTCGTCCATTGTGGATGCTCTTAGGTCACCATTGGGCAACAGAAAAAGAAACACGAGGGTGGATTTGGAACGCACGTTGTGGCTTGGGCCGCTGGCGGTTGGAGAAAACAAACTGAAGTTAGAGGACCAATTGTCGGAGGATGGACATGATCCATTAACGGGTAAAAATCTAACGACTCTATTTTCAATGGTTACAACTTCCAAATATAAATAGCACCATTTTCAGCAATTTACGCTCGTGCCACTCCACTTTCTTCTTCTTAGTTTTTCTAAACAAAATCCTTTATATGTTCTCTACAATTCTTAGTGAAAGAAAATGAGCAGTGTGAAGGCCATGTGTCAGTATATCAAGACTGGTCTGGGTATTATAGATTGAGAGGCGGATACAAAGATTTATATGTTGTTTATCTTTCTCTACCCCCTAAAGTCCGAGAAAAGGCGGATAAATATCTTTTGCGTCGATTTTATTATGTAAATCAGAAAAAGAACGACAATGTTATTGTTCAAATATTGATAGAAAGGTGGTGGAATACATTGTTCATCGTTGAAGCTTTTCATATATATTATCCAAGGAGGGCTCAATTAATGTAGTTGAATATGATGAACTCGAAAGAGTTTTTGCGTTATGGTTACTGGGTCAAACGTTCTTCCTAACTCTATTTCTCGTGTCGTTTGGCTTGAAGCATTATAAGATCTTCATGGTGCACCATATTATGGTTGGAGGTTTGCAACTTTATAAAAATGTACCACGACCTTGATGCAACATCCAACGGTATAACCATTTCACTATTCTATGGGGCATCATAGAGGTAAATATCTGAATTTCGCTTCTTAAATTGAGTATTTTTCTAAAGAAAAAAAATGGACATAATACTAAATTATGAATTTATTTCCACTATTGGTGGTATACCTACTTCCGTGTTAGTAAACCAATTCTTAAAGATGAAACCCCAAGAATTTTAATAATGGACATGTACTACAAGAGTAAATGGGATAAGGAAACTAGTGACGATGGAATGCTTTCGGCTTTTATTCAAAGATATCAACAAATGACACGAATCACGCAAAATATTGTTGTACATCCTTACAACAATTTTGATGAGTTTGGAGATCCTTAGATACAAGCTAATCTTGATTATTCACTTCGAAGAGTTGTTTTTTTCACCCCGAAAATGAACATTTTTTTTTTGCTCAATCAATTAAATTTTATTACTCATTTAGAAAAAAAATTACAAAGTTTAAACCCAACTAAAAGATAACAAAACAAAACAAAAGACTAAAAAAGAAGTAAACTCAAGAAGGACTCAGGCAAAGCCTATAAGCCCATAAACTAACAAAACAAATACTGTAATAAATTATATCAGATGATTCCATTGCAGAGAGAAAACTTGGTATGTCCGTGAAAATCTGACTTGTCCCCCGAAAATGAACAAGTGTGTTTGGTATTTAGGATAAGAATACTTCACCAATTATAGAGTAGATGCAAATGTCTGCATCAGATTTTCCTATGTTCCGATAGACGCCATGGGAGAAGTTTGAACTAAACATTCAAATGATTATTTTGAAGCATAGTAACTCAGATAGTAATAGAGAATTGTGAATCTGACAATTGGTGTTCACAACATGCACATTTGGGGGTTTCAATTGCACGGGGTCAGCTCATGTGGGACATGCACATTTTTGGGGTCGATTTAACATAGTTATCTCTTACGGGTTGTGGTAAGTTTATAATTCCTAGCCATCCTCCTCCATAAGATCTATGCTTTATGACTTACTCAACATACGAAAGTAATTAATAATCTTCATCAAATATGCCTCAAATACATTAAGAGTTTCCAAGTATAACTTCACTAGGCGAGCCAACCACGATCCCAATGGTTTCGACAGCTCGGGAACGTACTTGTCCTTATTACGACGTGTATTCTAATGAAGAACAATTAAATATAGATCTTAACAATTTTATTGGATCAATCAACAAATGACGTCTTTGCACTTGTAGACAGTTTGACAATGGCAGGCGGGTACCATGTTTGGATTGAGTCCATTTATAGATCCCAATGGTCGTGAAAATTCTGGTAGTACTTTTAGGAGCAATTCGTTATGGAACAAAAATATGGGGGAGATACACAAGGGCCAGAATTAGAACCACAAATTGTGCGATTTCCCATCCTCAAGTATTTCAACCATTTTGCCTTTCTACATCATTCCCAACCTAGAACCAGAATGAGGGTTACTATCCCGCTACACTACAAGCAACCTCTTCTTTGTTTATACCAAACACCACTTATGGTTTACAACCACCCACTTATGCTTTTCAACATTACGGTGATATACGTCAATTTACAAATTTGTTTGCAAGTGGGAATAATTCAGATCTTGGAGAATGGAATCAAGGTGAAGAAGGCAATGATGAACGAAGTTAGAAGACTTGTGACTTTCACTTTTGCTACTAATGCAATTTTTAATTTCAATAAATAAAAAGTACTGCTTTTTGTTGAAATCAAATTACATTTTGTCTAAATTAAACATTACAATTACTTCTAGTTACAAACAACCATTGAATTTACCAACTCAATTAGCCACCGAAAAACTTGTAACTGACCACTCGATTGACATCTTCATTAATATGTACTTGGTGGAACAACATACAACAAAAAGGGGTCGAATTTTTCAACACCTTAAGGATTTCGAAACAACTTCAAACGAAATACTACCCTTTTTCGTTTCTGTCATTTCTCTAAAGGTCTCCTTACCAACTCAACATCAATTTAACCCATCACTCTAAATCGATTGACTTTGCATGGTTAAACCTACAAATTTACTTACTTATTTCTTAATTGTCTTAAAAAGAGATTGTAGGTACTTATAACACGACGACTTGGGCTACGGGTGTCACTTCATAATTTCTCGTAGATAACCCCCAGGAAATTCACACCTGGAAATTGTGCTTTCACAAACCGAGTTTGTAACAACACATAGTTTCTGCAAATAGTTAAAAATTCTTATCGAGTATACTGAGCACGACGAACTAACCAAGGTCGAGACATCCTTCACCAAATTATTTTGAAATGGAAAGAAATTTTGTGAGAAATTTGAGTTTTGAAGAAGGCCTAATGCGATATGATGTGAGAAATGAGTTTTTATAGGAAGTTCAAATAGAGCCGTTGGATGGTTCCGTTGAGTTTTTGAGTGTTGACAGCGTGTCCTAAGATAAGACGCCAGCGATTAGTATTTAACCACGCATTAAAACCGTAGGATCAAAATATCGCGACATCAATACTTCGCGGGATCAATAAACAACAGCATTGCGAGGGCGTCGCAAAAGAGTAATATAAATGACGCAATGAATGACGACAGCCAAAACATGAGAAAAGTATGAAGACCTAGCGAAGTTTAGGAGAGCTGCGAGAATGAATACTTGTATACTTGCGATATTTCGCAAGTCATTCCCGAAAATAAAGGATAGCTTAGCTGTCATCCATTGTATATTACCCTATATAAAGAGTCAAGTGAGCCTGTTGTAGGGGGAGGATTATTTTTCAGAGTGTTAGACAAGTCATTAGGAGAGAGAAAGTTGGTAGTGATTGTAATTTCTTTAACTCTTTTCTATTTTATCTTGTGAACCTTCAAGGAAATAATCAATAAAATCATTGTTATTCATCTTTAAAATGTCTTAGTTGTGTGGATTATTGTGAGGGGTGTAGTGTAGGATTTCCTGCAACTACATATTGGCGCTAGAAACAGGGAACCAATTGAAGATAAGAGATTGGATATTGTCATTAAAATTGTTAAAGTCAAGAGTATGATGGATAAATTGGAGAAAACTAGAGTCAAAGAGAGTAATGAAGAATTGGAATGTAATATGATTACAAAAGCAATGATTAATGAATTTCATGAAAGTATCAAAGGGAGAATACACAAAAGAGATTTCAAAGGAAAGAAGATTATAACAACAGAGAGATCATCACCCTTGAAAGAATGGGAAAAACAGAAGATTATGTTCACTGCAATGGAGATATCAGGAGAGAATTTAAATCACACATCTCCATTAGTAATTACAATAAGTGCTAGCAAAGAAGAGGGAAAATTAACAAAAACAGTGGAAGAATGGGCAATAAATAGAACTTTGGTGGATACAGGGAGTTCAGTGAATATAATGTTTTATCATGCATATAAAACATTGCGGTACAAAGATGAAGAAATGACTTCCGCAACATATCATATCTATGGTTTCAGCAAATCAATAACAAAACCTAAAGGGGAAATAAAAATACGAATTTTATTGGGAGAAATTGAAACACATGTGACGCTATGTGTAGTGGATATGGAATTACCATATAACATGCTGTTGGGAAGGCCATGGATACATGCAGTAAAAGCTGTAGCATCAACATTTCATCAATGTGTCAAATTTCCTATACCGAGTGGAATTGGGAGGAGATACCGATAAAGGAAGGATATATCATCAAATTGAAGTAAAACATTACGAAGAAAAGGTGAAGAGGCGAAGAGATCGCAATAAGATGGCAAAAGCAGCGAAAAAGGAAGAAGAATTTAGAACTTACATGATAAGAGCGGAAGAAGGAAAATGAATATATAATGAAGAGAATGATCTCGCGAAGGCTAGCTACACTGCGGCAGAACCAACAAAGGAAGTAAATATTGGAACTGAAGAAGAACCCAAGGTGTTAAAAATTGGGACTAAAATGGAAACGGATGAGGAAAAAGAGACTATTGATTTGTTGCGAGATTATAAAGATATCTTCGCCTGGGATATGGATGAGATGCCTGGAATAGATCCATCTATAGCATGCCATAAATTAGAAATTGATAAAAATGCAAGACCATTCAAGCAAAGAATTAGAAAAATTGCAACAACATATCATCCTCAAATAGAAGAAGAATTACAGAAGATGCTTGATGCCGGAATCATTAGACAAGCAAAATATCCCGAGTGGATAGCAAATATGGTCGTAGTACCAAAGAAGAAAAAAGGGATAAGAATTTGCATAGATTTTACCGATCTAAACAAAGCTTGTCCAAAAGATAGTTTTCCTTTGCCAGATATTCCGCAAATGGTTGAGTCAGCGGCAGGAAATGAAAGGATATCCTCGCTTGATGGATACAAAGGATATCCCTCTCGCTGAAGAAGACCAAGAGCATACTGCCTTTTTCGCTCCAAGAGGATTATCTTGTTATACAAAAATGCCATTTGTCTGCGAAATCTTTGGAGCAACATACCAAAGGATGGTAGAAAAAGTGTTCGAAAAATGGATACATAGAACACTAGAGGTATACGTGGATGACATGTGAATAAAAAGTAAAAAATCAAAAGATCATGTACAAGATTTGAAGGAAATTTTCGAACAAATGAGACATTTCAACATCAAAGTAAACCCAGAAAAATGTACCTTTGGAGTGGCATCTGGAAAAATTTTAGGATACATCGTATCAAAAGAAGGAATACAAGTCGATCCATAGAAAGTACAAGCAATTCGCGATATGGCGACACCAGCAACAGTGAAAGATGTGCAAAAGTTAAATGGATTACTAGCTTCGCTAGGAAGATTCATCTCGCGATCATCTGATAAGTGCAAAAAAATTTTCAACATACTTAAAAAGGGAGCGAAATTTAGGTGGACGGATGAATGTGAAAAGGCATTGCAAGGAATAAAAGAACATCTAATGGATATATCAATATTACAAAAAGCAGAACCAGGGGAGGAATTACTAATTTACCTTGCGACAACCTCGCATGAACTAAGCGCGGTATTATTGAGAATGGACGCAGTGTGGAAAAACCAATCTATTACATCAGCAAAACATTCAATGCCGAGAGAAAAATTATTCAAAAATTGAAAAATTAATTTTGGCATTAGTTTTTAACGTTTAAACTTTGCATCTACTTCAAGCACACACGGTAAAGGTAATGACAAAAGTACCAATTGAGTCAGTAATGAAAAATTTAAAAAGGTCAGGAAGGGTTGAAAGATGGAATGCTCAAGTAAGTCATTGAAAACTCAAATATGAAGTATTATCCTCACCCAAATCACAAGTTGTTGCAGACTTTTAGCAGAATTCCCATTGGAAGAGGATGAAGCAGTGGAAGAAATGATGGATATAGAAGAAGAACATGGAAATCCAAGGGATTTATTAACTGAGCCAAACATATGTGAAATATTTGTAGATGGGTCGTCAAATGGAGAAGGTAACGGAATCGGGATCATTATAATTTCGCCAGAAGGCAATAAAATGGCTTTCTCTTTTAGATTGGAATTTGCATCTACTAACAATGAAACAGAGTATGAAGCTATAGTACATGCTTTGCGATTTGCAATAGAAATGAAGTTGGAGAATGTAAGAGTTACCAGTGATTCTCAGTTAGCTATTCGCCAGATAAAAGAAGAGTATACTACAAATGAAGCATCCTTGAAAAAATACAAAAAGCTTGTTGAAGAATTGTCAGCGAAGATACCAAAAATAAAGTGGAGACACATATCAAGAAAAGACAATAGTCTCGCAGATGCTTTTGCTTTTATATCAAGTATGATGACAGATCCATCTGCGAGATGCATAAAAATACAGACACTTCTATCACCATCAATCAACAAAGAGGAAGAGGAAGAAGCAGAAATAATGCTCATAGAAGATGAAATACAAAGACCCCATTGCGAGGATTGGAGGACAGAGCTTCATGCTTATCTAATGAAAGGAGAAACACCAAGAAATAGATTAGAGATGCACAAATTAAAAAGCCGTGCAACAAATTATGAATTAAGAGACGGGGTATTGTACCGAAGATCCTTTAATGGACCCTCGCTTAGATGTTTAACACGAAAGGAAGGAGAAGAAGTGTTAAAAATGTTACACAGTGGGGATGCTGGCAATCACCGGTGGCGGAAGGTCTTTAGCATATAATGCGAAAATGCAAGGCTATTATTGGCCATATATGCATGAAGATGCGAAACAAATATCAAGACGTTGCGAATATTTCCAAAGACATGGAAAGAAAATACATGCACCAGGAGAACCATTAACCTCTTCAACAAGTGTATGGCCTTTTGGAAAGTGTGGGTTAGATATTGTAGGACCATTTTTACCAGGTACAGGGCAAAGGAGATATTTGATTGTCGCTACAGATTATTTCACAAAGTGGGCAGAAGTAAAAGCGGTACAACACATTCGCGATAAAGATATTTTTACTTTCATATTCGAAAACCTAATATGCAGATTTGGAATTCCATCACAGTTGGTATCTGACAATGGGAAACAGTTTGAGGGACAAAATATAGAATTACTTAATGCATTTCAAATAAAGTGTGGGAAATCAACTCCTTTATACCCGCAGGCCAATGGATAGGCGGAAGCAACAAATAAAACAATCGATATCTTTGAAGAAGAAATTAGAAGGGCATAATAAGGCATGGTGTGAACAAGTGCATAATGCAGTATGGGCTTACAATACAACAAGGCGAGAAGCTACGAGGATGTCACCATTTTGTCTAACCTATGGAGTTGAAGCTGTACTTCCGACATAAGTTATTATTCCAATAACAAAGAGAGAAGCTTGGGAGAAAAATCTTAGTGCGGGTAACATTTTGGTTAAATTAGATGAATTAGAAGAAAAAAGAGAAAGAGAACTACAGCATATGGAGAACTATCAGCGAAGATTGGACAGAGAATATAACAAACGTGTCAAAACACGCGAGTTTCAACCAGGTGATATGGTATTGAGAGAAACACCAATATATCAGCGAGAAAGTGGTGGCAAGTTGGCGAAAAAGTGGGATGGACCTTATATCATCAAGGAGATAGTTGGAATAGGGGAATATAGATTAATGGATCCTGAGGGCAAAGATATGGGCCAGAGATTGGGTAGACCGTGGAATAGATTATATCTCAAGAAATACTACCCATAGAAGATGAAAGGGAAAGAATAAGTTCCGAAATGTTGAATGAATGAAATGAAATGAATTCATAAGAAATGTTCTATGACGAGTTATTGCGAAATTTCAAAAGAATGTGCGAATATCTCGCAAATGAATTAACAAGAGATAACCAAAAATGAATGATTGGACGAATTGACAGAAATGAATGAGTGAGTGAATGGGACGAACCTTTATGGCGTACACCCTAGTTCGCGAATGATATTTCGTAAGAGGCAAATGTAAGACCTAAAGTGCGTCATATAAGGGGGTATCTCTTGACATGGCTCAGGGAAAAGGTTACACCGCCCCTGGAACCTGAGTCATGAAAATTTGGGGCCCATGAGAGCCTATCCGGGGGAGATACCTTGGATTTCCAACTATATATATAAGGTTATACCTTGGTTGGACGACCGAGGGTCTCTTCCAAGGAGTCAGTGTATGACCAAGGCGCCGAGGTACACGGTTGAGCCAAGAGTGCCAGGGCATTTGAAGTGTCTCGGCCATTCTTGGCAAGTCTTGGCACATGATGCACTCTACCGAAGAAAACTCCACTTAGGGTGCAGTCTCGTAACCATAAGACCTATAGGTATAAGGGATAAGAGGCTGCGAAAACAACGGTTGTTGTTAAGACCGGATGGGAGGAGCTAGTCTTGTATGGCCGATGTACGCCTCCTTGAAGGGGCAACCAGGAGATGATAAGGGCGGCACCCTCCATTAGGGAGGCGATAAGTGTCAAAAGACGCAAATGTCATGAGGCTCTATTTTCGCAAGAAAATTTAGGCTTGTCATATTTGTGCGATGATCCTGAAGAGGCAATAATACTAACGCGAGGGTAAGACGAGATCAATGGGTCTTTACATGAAAGTGTAAAGACGTCCTGCGATTTCGTCGCAAATGTCATGGGGCTTCAAGTTCGCGAGAATTTTTAGGCCTGTCATATTGTCGCAACAAAAGCATCCTGCAGGGGAAATAATACTAAGGAAATGATAAGACAAGATCAATGGGTCATTACATGAAAGTGTAAGGACGTCCTGCGATTTTGTCGCAAGACGGCAATGTCATGGGGCTTTATGTTCGCAAGGATATTTAGGCCTGTCATATTGACGCAATGAGGGATAAAAAAATAAGACCTTTAACTAGGAAGGCAAAATAAGACCACACAAAAACAATGATAAGGCAAGATCAATGGGTCATTACATGAAAATGTAAAGACGTCCTGCGATCTTGTCGCAATGACAAATTTCAACATAAAGCAAAATAGCAATTATTAAATATCAAAAATTATACTCAATGAAAGAAAGAGTAGTGATAAACAGATGAACACATCCAAAAGATGATTGAAGCACATAAACAAGTAACAAGAAGAAAAATTACAAGAGAAAGTTAATTCTCAAATATCAGTTTTTTTGCCAGAAGGAGATACTGGGCTTTCTTCAGCAATTTTATCCATACTTTCGCCAGTTATTATATTTCCACCAGATTCTCCCTCACCCAGGGAATCATTGACAATTTTACTAGGAGGGGTTGTCTCTTCATTTGCGATCTCATCGCCACTATTGTAGTCAAAATCGCTGTCAGGAGAATTAGGAACTTCATCATCGCTAACTTCCAGAGGTTCGATACATACAGGATCAAGAGATTTGGATAGAAGAACATTATTCACACAACTTCGGCCTTAAGATGAAATTGACGAAGGAGTGCTTTCTGATGATTTCTACTCTCTATATCTTTACAATCAGACATATAATCGAATCTCCTCTCTGCTCTGTCGCGATAATGAACAAGGGAAGCAGCGAGTATTCCGTTTTCTTTGCGAATTTTTGAGTAGTCGGATTTCAAAGCGGTAATGGAGGAGTGAAGATTTTTCTCAGACTCTGAAAAAGAAAGAACAAAAGGAATTATACAAAAAAAAAAATGAAGACTTGATAAAGGAAGAATAGATGAGGGCATCAATTTCTATGACTACCTTCCTTCATGAGGTAAGATATTGGATTAAAGCCGAACAACTATTCTCCAAATGATCCATGGCATTGTCAAAATTATCTCCAATTAAACCTTTCAGTCGAGATCGCAAGCTTTTTTTCATTGGAAACAAGTAAGGGATTCTCTTTCGCAAGGGAAGAGTTGGACTTTTCTAATTTGGAACACTGATCCTTGAATTGATTTGCCTTTACACTTAAGATTATTCTACCTTGAATAAGTTTATCCTTCTCGGCAGTAACTTCTTCAAGTTGATTTCTCAGCGAGCAAAGAGATTGTTCTTGTTCTTTACATAATTTTTGACAAATATCAGATTGTTGCGAGTAAATCGCCACCTTGTTTAACAGAGTTCGTTTTTCTTGAGAAAGAATTCCATTCTCATCTGATAAAGTTTCCAACTCCAGATTAGCTTTAGTCAAAGAATAAGAGAGGCGAGATAATTCATTACTTAATAAGCCTTGTTCCTGTACTAAGTCAGCATTTTCTTTAGAAAGGTTATCTATTTGATCAACAGAGTATGTATGAAGATTATCTAATTGGTTATATTGCTCCATCCAAGCATCTCTATCAACTCGAACTTCTTCAATAGTAGATTCCAACTGGTATATCTCCATTTTGCGCTTCTGGTTTAAGGCTTGAAGGGCGAACAACGGTTCTTGGTTCAATTTAAAAAAAAAAAATACAGAGATAAGGGTATACCTTTCAATTCTTCATTCTTCTTGCGAAGATTGTCACGATCGAGTGAAACATTTTGAAGTTTTTGATTCTCAAGTTGGAGAGTATTACACTTTGCAGTCATAGCTTGGAGATCATTCTTCAAGCTATTAATTTCTTGTTCCAAAGATGTTTGCGAAATTCTGTCAAGGCCAAGGTGTTTACTCAAAATCTCGCAGACATCAGATTTGATAGGATCGACAGAAGTCTTCTTGACATCGTTCACAATATCTGATAGAACTTTGAAGGCCACATCTATTCCTTCCAAATTTTCTTTAGTAAGAGGGATTTGCTCAGATAAGGAAGTAACGGCGATAGAAGAAGGGAGAGATGAGTCATATTTTGATAAAGGAACATCATGAGAAGAGGAAATCTCATGAAGATTAATGACTGGAGAAATGGTAGAGGCATTGACAATGGAAGAAGAAATAGGCTCATTCGCAATGGGACTGTTATGAGGGATTTGATCTATGAGAAATTCAGGCATAGAAGTGTTATCTTTGACAGTATTTTCGCAGGAAGAAACAATAGGATTATCTTGCGAAGGTTTCGCAGTAGGAGTTGTAAGTTTGAATATAGGAAAGAAAATAGCAGGTGCAACAGGTTTAGAATGGCGAGGCTTCTTGGGGGACCTATCAACATTTTTGTCATCCTGCGAATTACAAGATAAATAAGAAACAGAGGCAACAATATTGTTATTAAAAGAGTAAATGTTTCTTAAATACCTTGTTCGCAGGCTTTCTTTTTAGAGCGGTGGATTTGGTTGCGAACCCATGGAGATATTAGGGTTCACAATGGTGAACTTGGTGCTAGATTTGTTCTTGTTAAAACAAAAATGGCAGGGGAATCATCAAAAGAAGAACAGTATCAGAATAAAACAACTTCAATAAGAGAGATCAATCACAAAATGATCAAATTCAACAAAATTAACAAACCTTGATGCCATAGAAACAGTAGCATAAGAATAGTAGAAGAAAAACGATGAAGAAGACGATGAAGAAAAGTAGCAGAAAAAAGTTGCAGACGATGAAGAAGACGAAGTAAAAGAAAAGAAATGCTTTCACAAGGAGTCCTCCTTTAAATAGACGAGAAAAGAGTAACCGGATAACATTAAATGTGCCGGTAAAAAGGGAAATTTTAGATACGTGTAAACAGTCATTCATAAATTCACGGAATCTTGTCGGCAAAAAATTGGTGGAAAACAAACGATTGCGGCATTTCAAAATATTGGTTCTCATGACATTCTCTCCTTCACAGAGAAGACATGAGAAGAGGCAAGATGTAGGATCAGAATATCGCGACATCAATACTTCGCGGGATCAATAAACAACAGCATTGCGAGGGCGTCGCAAAAGAGTAATATAAATGACACAATGAATGACGACAGCCAAAACATGAGAAAAGTATGAAGACCTAGCGAAGTTTAGGAGAGCTGCGAGAATGAATACTTGTATACTTGCGATATTTTGCAAGTCATTCCCGAAAATAAAGGATAACTTAGCTGTCATCCATTGTATATTACCCTATATAAAGAGTCAAGTGAGCATGTTGTAGGGGGAGGATTATTTTCCAGAATGTTAGACAAGTCATTAAGAGAGAGAAAGTTGGTAGTGATTGTAATTTCTTTAACTCTTTTCTATTTTATCTTGTGAACCTTCAAGGAAATAATCAATAAAATCATTGTTATTCATCTTAAAAATGTCTTAGTTGTGTGGATTATTGTGAGGGGTGTAGTGTAGGATTTCCTGCAACTACAAGAACTTCATTCGCGCTCTAATAAAAGAAGGGCATTCTCTTCTTCGACCGCAGTGGACAAACCAATAATTTTACCCGTTTTCCCATCTGTTTTTATGGTTTGTTCATCCCATATATGGAGAAAAAATTGCAAAGCTATGGTTTAGGAATTGCCCTAAGTGCGCTATATGCAATGTGACACAACATTGGAATCGATCCGGAATAGTAACACACTTCGAATTTATATCTTATATTTTACTTTTATTTGAGATGATATCCTATCCGAAATCATAAGAAAAATAAATAATAAATTAGTATATTTTTGCATGAGATCAATACCATATAATAAAAAAAATAGTGATGAATACATTTTTAATGTTATTTTAATTAAGTTTTGGAAAAATAAGAAATAAAAATAACTAAATATGGATTTACACTTTTGTAAGCATAAATTATTTGTATAAACGCTACCGGTGTAATAGAGATGTATACTTTTCCGAAATAGCTTTTAATTTTACATATGGTGAAAACTGTATTTTTGTTACAATTTTATGGTTAACAGTTTTCGTCACCTCTCTGCTCTGCAACTCTTTAATTCAACATCATCTTTAGGTATTTTTAGTTGTATCATTTCTTGATTCTTCATCCTTGTCTTTGTAGTTTTCAAATTTGAAATTTTGTTCTAGTTTCTTCATCATCATTTACTTCTTAATTTTGTTCTGAAGTTCTATGATTCACGAATTTCCTTCATCAACAATGGAAAATCCAACCCCCTTCTCGATTTTTAAGGTTCCTTTAAATCAATTAAACGCACATGTTCACCTCAAACTCATAGATGATAATTTCTTGACATGAAATTTTGATGCTTCCGGTAATTAGAAAATTAAGGATTATGAAGTTTCTTGATGACTCTCATCCTTGTCCTCCTCAATGTACTACCACTAGGAATAAAATAATGGTGTTGAGAATCGATCTTTATTGTGATTGGATGGATGACGATGCAATAATTATTCTCTGGATCAACTCAACAATTTCTAACACTGTGATTCCCTATTTCACTGGATCTACTTCTTCATATGAGTTGTGGAAGTATTATTGAAGTTGGAGGCTCAATATCCATACACTTTTCAAAAGCATTTTCTTGTCTCAAAGCTTCTTATGAAGTGTGTCTCAAGCGCTTAGATCATCCATATTTTGATTCCTTTAGTAAAGTATGTAGGAATTTAAAGCTCGACTACGTTATGTCAAAGCCTCTTCTGTGTAACGATTCCAATTAGGTAGATCACATAAGCATCCCTTTCATATATCAAGTTTTGTTTCATTGTTTCCTTTACAATTGTTGCATATTGGTGTTTGGGGTCCTTCCCCCCGTAACCGATGTAAATGGTTATAGATTCCATGCCAACATTAATGATGACTTTACTGAATTTTGTTAGGTTTTCCTCTCACTGTTAAATCTGATCTCAAAAATATTTTTCTCAAATTTAAATCTCAAATAGAAAATCAGATTTCTTACATTATTAAGATCATTAGGACTGATATTGGTGGAGAGTTTGTGAATCATGAGGTTGATCAATTTCTTTTAGCACATGGTATTGTACATGAAATCACTTGTCCTCAAACACATGAGCATAATGATATTACTGAATCTAAGCACAAACATTTGCTTGACACGATAAGGAATTTTCTAATTCAAGTATCTCTCCCTCTTTCATTTCGTTTTGATGCCTTATCAAATGCTAACTTCACAATCGACAGACTTCCTATTAGAGATCTACATTTTGTATCCCCTTATCAAAAACTTTCACAAAGAACTAGACTACCACTTGTTGAAATCCTTTGGTTGTCTGTATTTCCCACAATTCAAACCATATGTGTCTAACAAGATACAACCTAGGAGTGAAAATTTAATTTTCTCGGGTATAGTTCTAAAAGAAAAGGGATATAAATGTTTAGATCCCATTTCTCATAGAACTTATATTTCAGGCATGTAGTCTTTCATAAATCTGTCTTTCCATATTCATTACTCACATCCACTACAACTTTGAGTGATGCCATCTCTACTTTTTCATTACCTATCACTGTTAGATTTTTCAGTTTGTTTTTTTCTTCTTATTGAAATTACTTTTACTTGTCCTCCCCATCCTTCAGACTGTAGAATTCCTCCACCTACTATTTCCACCACTCTCATTTCAGATGAGTCTTCTTCTGGTACTCATTATATGACTACCAAATCCAAAAATAATATTTAATGACCAAAAATAGTTTTTTTTTTACTAGACATACTTTACCTGCTGCATACATGTATACACTTACTCCACTAACTCTTATATGCTACGCTCAAGCTAAGAAAATACATGTTTGGGTTGAAGCTATGAAACAAAATAATACAAAAGTCAAGAATGTTGGTACATACATGGTCCCAGGAACCTCTTCATCCTGGTCAGAATGTAGTTGGTTATAAGTGGGCCTTTAAGGTGAAGCACAATGAAGATGGATCAATTGAAAGGTACAAAGTTAGGCTTGTGGCTAAAGGATTTCATCAACTTGAAGGTTTGAATTATACAGACACCTTTAGCCCTGTTGTGAATAAGTTTACTATTAGTATTGTTTTTTCTATAGTTGTTATTATCAATTGGCAAATAAAGGAACTAGATGTAAGCGATCTCTGCATGGTGATCTTAAAGAGAGACAGTTTACATGACTCAGCCACCTGGTTTTGATGATGTAACGCACCTTCATTATGTATATAAGCTACATAAATCACTCTATGGTTTTCAGCAGGCACCTAGGGCCTACTATGAAAAACTTGTTGTCTCTTTAGACTCAAAGTCATGTCTAGCATACTCCTCCCTTTTTGTTCAAAAGTTCCAAGCTTACCGTTATGCGTGTGTACTTTGATGATATTATCATCAGAGAAAATGATATGTCTCACTGCAATCACATTGTTCCTCACCCGAGCTCTATATTCCCAGGTAAGGATCTTGGCAATTTTCATTATTTTCTGGGTATAAAAGTAAAGATGAATTTTAATGGGATGTTCTTATGTCAAGCTAAATATACTCTTGATTTTCTCAAGAAGAGCAATTTGGTTGGCATCAAACCTTGCACTTCCCTTTGTCCCACAAATTTCAAGTTATCTGCTTCAGATAGTGAGTTGTTGGTTAATCCAACTGATTACAAGTCTCTAGTTGGATATATACAGTGTCTGACATGGACAAGAAGCTTTGCAGTGAGTTAAATCTTCCAATTCATACATGCACTTACTTATGCTCATTTGGAAGTTGCGAAGAGGATCTTAAGATATGTCAAAGGTACTCATGCACATGGTATTTACTATTCTAAAAGTTTACAGTTATACAAGGTTATACAACTGCCAATTAGGCTGGAAATCCAGATGATAAGATATTCATTAGTGGCTATGTGTATTCTTTTTTTTTTTTGTAAGTTAAAATGCATTCAAAAAGACTAACTTAGGGAGTTAGTAACCCTTACATCAATATGAGTAGAGACATATAATGCAGGTCTAGAGACGTCCCTAGCATTTGATTTACCTACTTCTAAAGCATAAGAAATACAAGTTGGAGCTACAAGTCTCCAATTAAGAGTGTTTCTGAAGGATTTAGCTTCCTTAGCCAATATATCAGCTACATGATTTGTTGTTCTTGGTACATAAAAAAACCTAAAAAATTAGGGCAAAAAGAAAACTCCCTTTTAACTTCATCCATGATGGATTGGTTCTGCCAAGCTATCTGAGATGGTTTCCCATTCAAATAGTCAAAAAGATTCTTACAGTCCCCCTCGATACTGAAATTTGATAGATTTTCTTCTTTAGCCCACTGAGCTGCTTGGAGGAGACCTAATGCTTCTGCTTCTTCTGGGGATTAGGCTTGAAGTGGTCCTGCTCTACCTTGTATGAAATCACATGCATCATTTCTAAAAATTAAGGAAAAACCTGCTGGATCACTCATTGAAATCCAAGTAGCATCCAGATTTAGTTTATGTTGACAAGCCTCTGGGTGTTGCCATTTACCATTGGGATTATTTTCTGTAGTTGAGAGCTTACTATGGACAATGTACTTATACTTATGCCAGAAATCTAAGTGTCTCTGGATTTATAAAGCTAGTTGATTATGGGTTTGCTGCTGTTCACCAAAAGTTCTATTACACCTTTCTTTCCAAATGAATCAAATCTTAGTCATTATAATTTCTATATGTATTATTGGATTATCTTTACCTAACCATTCCTTAGAAATATCTAAAAAGGAGGTAGAGTAGTTGAAATTCAATTTTACAGAATAAGGCTTTGTAGCCCAAACAACTTTAGCATAGTGACAACGTAGGAATAAGTGTTCTATGGATTCAGGTTCATTACATCCAAAAGCACAGTTAGGAGAAATATCTTTAAATCTTGTCAATTTAAGATTAGTAGAATCTACTTTGTGTCCCATATTGTTGCCTATGGCAATTCTAATACTACAGATTTTTTGGGCTATATGTAAAGGGAAAGAGTCATGAATCAAAGTTTCATTCCAATTTTTAGTTCTAGGATCTAAAAGATCTTTCACTATAGTTAGTGAAGAATTATGCACAGTTTTGAATTGCCTCAAACTTTCTGTCAAGTGAGGTATCCAATTATCATCCCAAATGTTAACACTTTTTCCATCTCCTATTTCCCATATGTTGTTTTGCTTCACTAGCTTAATTCCTTTGTATATACATTTTCACATCCAAGAACTTGTAAATGGAAATTTAGCTCTGAAAGATGGGGTTTCCTTAAAATATCTGGGTTTCAATTGAGACACCTTGAGTGCATTGGGTTCAGTCATAAGTCTCCAAGCTAATTTGGTAACAAGAGCTAAGTTAAGTTTATGAACATTCCTAAAACCTAGACCTCCTTTACCGATAGGTTTACAAAGACAAGAGTAAGCTTTAGGGTAGTACCCTTTTTAGTTTGTTTCCTTCCCCTACCAAAAATCTCTTTGAAGGGCATCAATTTTACTTGTAATCTTTTTTGGTAGAATGAAGCAGCATATCTGGTAACTGGCCATACTTGCTAAGGTTGATTTATTGAGAACCATTTTACTAGCCTGAGCTAGTCTTTGACTACCCACCCCTGAACCTTTTGTTCTATTTTCTCTATTATTCCTTCAAAGATTTTTATTTTTGCTTTATCTATGAATAGGGGTGTGCCTAGATAAAAGTCTTTCAAATCTGTTTGTTTAATGTTTAGCATCTTGCTGATCATCCTCTGGTGCTTAGGTTGCACCTTTTTACTAAAAAAGATCCCTGATTTATCATTATTTATTAGTTGACCATATGCTCTACTGAAAATGTCTATGATTTGTAAGATGTTTTGACATTCTTTTAGATTAGCTCTAATGAATAGTAAACAGTCATCTGCAAAAAATAAATGGGATATAGGACTATTTTTAGGGGTTAGTTTAATACCATGAATATCATTGTTCTCTTCAGTAGTTAAGATAAGACTAGAGAAAATCTCCATACAAATAATGAATAGATAAGGAGATAATGGGCAACACATTCTTGGTTCGATTTCTTCATCATATAAGAAAACCCTAGCGCAATTTGTTTATTTCACATCATCAATATCACGGAGAGCAACGGCTAATTCAAACTATCATCAACTTCAATCAATGCAAAAACAATACCCATATTATCGATTCAACTTCATCAAGAGCGGCGCTCGGTTCAAGATAAACCCATCAAACCCTATATTTAAATCGATCGATTCAAACCCATCATTCAAATCCATCTCTTCTTTGTCTCTCTCGAAAATACCCATTTCTTTCTCAATTAGCAAAATCCCTAACCCAATCTCTAATTTTACCGGCATTTCGATTCCAACTAACTCACAAACTTTACATTTATCAAACAGATTACAAAAACACTTACTAGGGTTTCATCGATTCATTAGGGTTCGATGATTGAAGATTGAACAACACTTACTAAGGTTCGATGATTGAGGCAATTCAAGAGATTTTTCACTAGGGTTTCATCCACGGGAGGAAGAGAGAAGCGGGGAAGAAGAGAGAAAAGAAAGAAAAGAAATGGAACTCGATCGCGATTTCTCTGGGGTTATAAATCATATAAAAGTAGTGGAGATACATTGGAAGATTAATTTACATTGGAAGATTAATTTGCAAAAGGAATGGTTAAAACCAAAAGATTTTATTGAAGTGATTAGAAAGTCCCAATTCACTCTATAAAAAGCCTTTGACATATCTATCTTAATCCCCATTCCAGCATGTTTGATTTTATTTTTCTTAAATGAATGAATAAGCTCTTGTGAGATAATTATATTGTCAGAAATTTGTCTATTGAACAGAAAAGCAGCTTGAAAGGGGAGACGATGGAATTAATATGAGGTTTAATTCTATTGGCTAGAATTTTGGCTATAATTTTATAAACAGTGTTGCAAAGTCCTATAGGTCTGAAATGACTAGGGTCCTTAGGGTGTCTATTTTTTGGAATGAGAAAGAGAAAGGTTTTATTAAATTCAGGATGCAACTCTCCGGTTCTAAAAAAATGTTGAATAAAGGCAGTTACTTGTTCACCTACAGTATCCCAATTCATCTTAAAAAAATTAGCAGGGAATCCATCTGGTCTTGGAGACTTATTAGGTTTAAGTTTTTTCAAAAGAGAATAACTTTCCTCAGAAGTAGGAATAGCTGTAAGAGTTTCATTTTCCTCTTCAGAGATACTGGGTTGAATATATTTGAAAATATCAGGACAAGGGCTAGGAGGGTTAGGATTTTCAGAAAACATTTCTAAGTAATAATCATTTAAAGTATGTTGTATTTCCTTCCTGTTGAAAGTAATCTCCTCATTTTTCATTTTAATGCACTCAATATTATTCCATTTTCTTCTCTCGAGTGTTTTAGTATGAAAATATATTTAGTATTTTTCTCTCCTAGCTTAACTTGATTGTCTATATATTATTGTTTTGCTATAGCCTCCTGAGTAGCATAAAGTTTTTCTAAGGTAGCTAGTTTTTCTCTGATTTTTTCCTCTTTCTTATAGACATGACTAGAAGCTATTGAGTTTATCTATCTGAAATAATACTTTTTTTTATTTCCTTTGAGGGTTTGACAAAAACATTTTTCTTCCAGTGATCCAAATTAGATTGAAGCTCCTAAATGTTAAATATAAGAGTATTAGTTGGGTTACCCCTAATAACATGGCACCAAGTGTCCTTAATTGTTTGAATGGAAGAAGTTTCTTTTTGCCAAGTATCATAATATTTGAAAGTATATTATAGTTTGGTAAAGTTGGAATCTAGTTTTAAGGAAATGGGGTTGTGATCTGATCCTACTGCAACCAAATGAGATAGCTCAGCATTCTGGAATTGAGAATTCCACTCAGCATTTGCCACTGCTCTATGTAATCTTTCCTGAATATTGGCTGCACCTTCTCTATGGTTGTTCCAAGTGTACTCATAACCTTTAAAGCCTAGGTCAATTAGTCATGCATTATTTAAAATTTTCTGATAATACTCACTGTCAGAATTTTTATAAGGGAGTTCTCCTAGTTTTTATTTCCTGATTAAAAATCATGTTCATGTCTCCTATTACTATCCAAGGAATTGAATCTTTGTCTACTTGTTCTGAGATTTCAGAGATGAAATCCCATGATATATTTCTATTAGCAGGATAAGGGTTTCCATAGAAGCATGTCAATAACCATTTCTTGGATTCAAAATTTGTTTGAATTAGAATGTTGATCATGTTGATGTTCCATTGAACAATTTCAAAGGAGAATCCATCTACCCAAGCTACTGCTAATCCTCCAGCTAGTCCTATTGGATCCACTATATGAATTTTGGGTATTCCTTCAACAATGATTTGACTAGGTGTTTTTGGGACTTTGTTTCAGACAAGAATAAAATTTCAGGCTTATCTATTGTTATTATCTGGTTAAGGTGGTTTTGGGTAAAAGGATTGCCACATCCTTGAACATTCCAAGCTATGATTTTCATTTTGAAATCCACAGTCCCAAGTAGCCCACTAAGCTAAAAAAAAAAACTACTACTAGGATTTCTTTCTAAATGCTATAATATTGAGGGATTTAAACAAATGACTAACACACAATGGAATGAAATTGGAAAAACACTTAAATTAGAGAAATTTTGGAGGTAATTGAAGAAAGATACATGATTTTCACCTTGATGCATATCTGGGGAATCCAATAAGAAGGGAATTGGAACAATACCATCTTTCACCTGTGTGTGTTCCTTGAGATGAGATCCATATTGGTTTATTTGAATAGAATCATCATTGTCAGAGACTAGAATTCTAAGCCCTTCAGAAGATGAAGAAGAAGGAAATTCCGGAATAGCAATTCGAAATGAGGAATTGGGTTGGGTTTTAGGTGAATTTAATGATATATGAATGAAATGAGATGCAGAAATCCTAGGACTAGCATGAGATGATGAAAATGCAGATACAATTGATTTAAAGGAAGAAGGAGAACCTAAATTCTCAGGAGCATCAACAAAGGGAGAAGAGTCAAAGGACAATCTTCTATTGACCACCTAAACCACATTAGTGGTTCCGAGAATTGAACGGAATAACAATATCCTGAAGAGATCCACTTGTTCTTGCCGGAACATATTCAATCGGAACCATGGAATCCATAAACCGGTGAGTTTCCGAGTTAACAGATTGAGTTGAGTCAGAACTAGAGACATTCAAAGGAATAAAATATTCAAGGAGGTTAAATGGAAAAGTACGTTTGCCTAGTACTGAGCTAAGAGGCATATCTTCCTCACAATGAACTTGACCTAAAACTTCATATGTCTAGTCCACTCTTCTTGAGATACCTGCATCTCCATGGTTATCCACACTAGTTTGCATGGATGGTTGAACACTAGGCTCATGAGATTCCTAAAAAGGTCAAAAAGAGTATTACGAATTCCTGGTATTTCTAAGAACTTCTCAATGGGCTCAGAGTTTCCATGAGCATCAAAGTTGTATTTTGGGTTCCATACCTGGATGAGAGTGTTGTTAAGCCAGAAGATATCATCACCAGGGGAAGGAGAATGCATAGTGATGTCATAGATATCTTCTAAGGGACGCTTTTGCAGAATAGCACATTGGTTTTTCTTATGACCTAGACGCTAACAATGAGAACAAAATCTAGATGGAAGGTTAAGGTAATTGAAAGTGAGTTCAGTCACTGGGAATTTGTCAACCTTTACTAAGAGCTTCATAACTAGGGGTTTTTCAATGTTAATCCATACCAAGACCCTTGGTAGAAAATCCACAGTTTCACTTCTTTTACAAACTCTGCTAACCGTGCCTATCCTACTTGCTATAAGACCTATTCTTTCTTCAGTTCTGTGCTCACACTTAGCATTCGAGATACTAGCCCATAACGAAAATTCTTTTACCGCATCAGTAGTAATGCGCATACCAGGGAAGGCAGAGGTTGAAGATAAAATTATGGATACCATGGCCCATTTAAAGCTATCCATTTTAGATCCTCAGCTGAACGGAAGGTAATGATGAACACGTTTGGATCGACTTCTCGAATTTGAAAACCAATATTAGTTCCCCAAAGTGACTAAGCACTCCTCTAATACTGCTAGCAGAAAAGAGACCAATTGAGAAAACTCTGGCGAGGATATTGTTCTCTTTTATACCAAAATCTCTCATTAAATACGCAGGGGTTGGTAGAATTCCTATATTGGTATAGTTGGCATATCTCTAAGCCACGGAAAGACCACTTAAATGTTTATAAAGGCTATAACTATCACTCATAGTTGCTGAGAAAGAAACACTAAAATTGAATGCAGGGGAGAAGAAGATCAAGAGAAGAGAGCACAACTTTAAAGAAGAGAAATAAGAATAACATAATAGCGAGAGAGAAAGGAAGGAGGATGAAAGAGATGAATAAATATCCGATAAATTGTTATCCAAATTTGTATTCTTCGGGAATAATCCAGCGTCCTAGCCATGCAAGAAGCAAGCAAATTTCAAGGAGTAACATTGAAGCTGAGTGTATGACGTTGGCATCCACTGCTACAGAGGTTCTAATGGGTTTGTCAAATTTTCAAGGACCTAAATATTTTCCTTCAAACACCTCCTATTATTATATGTGACAACAAGATTTCTTGCATTGGCCCATAATCCAGTGTTTCATAGTAGAATGAAACACTTAGCTATTGACTTCTATTTTTATTAGAGAACTTGTAGCAAGATTAAAGTGGTTTATATTTCCACTCTTCTAACATGCAATATATATTTTCATCAAAGGTCTTTTTTATCTGTGGTTTGAGTTCTTAAAAATCCAAACTTCAGGTCCCAACGTACCATCAGCTTGAAGGAGGCTAATTGTACAACATGCTACTGGTGTAACAAAGGTGTAGACATTTCTATAAATATCTTTTACTTTTACATCCGGTCAAAACTGTATTTCTGTTACAGTTATTGTTATCATTGTACGGTTAACAGTTTTCATCACCATCACCTCTCTGTCCTATCTATATAAAGGACATGTATCTCTGTGTTGTTCTAATGAGAATCTTTTCTTTCTGTTTATCATCATCAACTATAACTCACAGCATACATACCTATTTCCTGACAATATTTGATAATTTTTTAAATTTTATTATTTGATAATATTTGATATTTTTGATGCAAACTCGGATGAATGTTGTAAATTGTAATTTTCGGACATCCATTAATATCCTTATTTGGAGGCTAAAATAGCCCATTAAAAACAAAATAGCCCACTCAAATTTAAGTGTCGACACTGGTAACCTATATGTCAAAAGATTCAACACTAATTAGGTTGCCTTCCTTGGGATCGATTAAATGAAATATGTTGTAATTTAGCAACAGAAAATAAAATAATGTCTGTGATTTTTCATTGATTGAAATTCTAATGTGAATTGTCCAATCAAGTTCTTTTGATCCTAAAGATGTGATTAATAGAAAAATAGTTATAAATAGTAGTAGATTAACTTTTGAGTATGAACATTTGGAGAACTTCTTTTGAAGTTAAGACTGCTAAAAGTTATCAAAACTACCGGCATCAAAACAGGCAGTTGCTTGACGTGTAATATGTTTGCAACTTAAATTGAAAATCGACTATTGTTGGCTCCATCAGGTGTAAAATTCTTTGCATTACTTTGTCTAATCATCGCCACAAAATTATTAATCATGGGATTTGCAAGTGATAAGCTCGCATCAGCAATGTCTGATTTCTTAAGGAACAATGGTGGTTATGCTGTGATCGACGGTGGTTTTGCTACTGAACTTGAAAGACATGGTGCTGATCTTAATGACCCACTTTGGAGTGCTAAGTGTCTCATCGATTCTCCTCATTTGGTCAGAAGGGTGCATCTTGAATACCTTGAAGCTGGTGCAGATATTATCATTACCGCATCTTATCAAGCTACAATCCAAGGTTTTATGGCAAAAGGCTTCAACAAAGAAGAAAGTGAAGCTCTGTTGCGAAAGAGCGTCCAAATTGCGCGTGAAGCGCGTGCCGATTATTATGAAAATAATGGAAATGAAAGAAGTCTTCGGAATTTTCCGATTTTGGTTGCTGCTTCAGTAGGTAGCTATGGGGCTTATTTAGCTGATGGGTCTGAATACAGTGGGAATTATGGTGAAAATGTTACACTTGAATATTTGAAGGAATTTCACAGGAGAAGGATTCAGGTTCTAGCAGAATCTGGTGCTGATCTGATTGCGTTCGAGACAATTCCAAATAAGCTTGAAGCTCAGGCTTACGCAGAACTGCTCGAGGAAGATGATATAAAGATCCCAGCATGGTTCTCCTTTACATCCAAGGATGGTGTGAATGTGGTTAGCGGAGATTCTATTCTTGAATGTGCTTTGGTTGCTGATTCATGTGAGAAGGTTCTTGCTGTAGGGATTAACTGCACTCCTCCTCGGTTTATTCATGGACTGATTCTGTCAATTCAGAAGGTGACCAACAAACCAATACTTATATATCCCAATAGTGGCGAGACATATGATGGTCAGACAAAGACATGGATAAAGTCTACTGTGGTATCGGACTTGGATTTCATTTGCTATGTGAACAAATGGCACGAAGCTGGTGCTTCTCTCATAGGAGGCTGCTGCAGAACTACTCCGAACACTATCAGAGCCATATCGAACAACCTCTCCAAAAGGCATGATGCTCCTAGGCCATCTGAGCCTATAACTTCTTCCCATGCAGTCATATATCAACTTGTAAACTAAGAGACCGGATCCATCTGCTTTCTAGTTGTTGACATATAGTATGTTGTTTCTAAGTTTTTCCACATTTCCCTTTTTTAGCATTTCTTTTCCCTTGTATAAGATGAAATCCCTTTTTGTAATAATAAAGCATAAGATTAAAGGCTAATAAGATGTTTGAGCCATTTACAAGGACTTTCTTAACTTTGCATTTCAAAAAATTATGATAAGCTTTTTAGTTATGATTCCTTTTGTAATAATAAAAAACAGGTAAGATGTTTGAGCCATTTACAAGGACTCCCACCATTTTGCTAGTAGCTTCATCACTTAACTTTCTATTCAGGTGCTCAAAGCTCCAGCTCGTAAACCCTTCCGAAAAGTTATGTACATCTGAGAGAATCGTTTTAGCTCTCCATTCACAGGTTGCGGCTTCTTGTTAAAAAAAAAGAACTACAGTAGAACTTCGATAAATTAATCTTCGATAAATTAATTACTTCGCTAAAATAATAAAATTCTCTGGTCCCAACTAGGCTTGTACAGGCTAAATTTTAACTCGATAAATTAATAACTTCGCTAAAATAATAATTTTCTCCGGTCCCAAGGCTATTAATTTATCGAAGTTTTACTGTACTTCTTTACTATCATTTTGAATCTTTACTGTTGAGAATTGTAGCTCTGAAGCCCATTGAACTGCCTTTGGTATAGCTAATGCTTCTGTACAAACTGGGCTTGTTGTGGTACCTGCATAAACTTTTATGTCAGTAAAAGTATTCCGATCCCGTAAGAATTATCAGATTCTTCAAAGGAGGCACCCACTTGAAAGCCATTCATACTCGGTCCGGAAACCACATGAGAGTCTTGATTTTGAAAAAAAAAAATCCCCAGATTTTTGAACCGTATGACCATTACCAGGAGTAACATTCTGAACGCTAAGACTTCTCTTTATCTGATTTATGATTTAAAATGATTGACTTTTTCAAAAATGACAGTTTCAATAGTTCCAAATATGCAACAGATTATACTTAAAACTTCTGCCCATCCCTGATAAGGTTTTGTAAACCAAGAAGTATTCCAGTCCTTAAAATTTCCATTGCTACAAGGGATTGTAACTTTAAGAACAAACCATACTGCCCTAGTTAAAACACAAGAAGTAAAATATGAACAACAGATTCATGACTGGCATTCCTACACAGCACACAGTAAGGATCAGAATTTCTAACTATCGCATGTAATTTTGCTTTCCGATGCAGCACATCCGCAACCATTTTCCAAACAAACAAATCGACTCTAGGAATGAGTTTCAGACTCTAGATAGTGGACCTAGTAACTTTTATCATATTATTTTTGATAAAATTTTGTAAGCAGGCCATCTGATCCTATCAGGATTGTTTACATTTATGTAAATAGTCTTTATTTTCCTAGCAATTTCAGGTTGAAAAACATTGTCAATCACACTACAAAGTACAAACCCAATTTCCAGACTCATCCATTAGGTCAGAAACAAATAAATTCTATGTCCTCATGGTCTCATTCATTTAGAATTCCCACTTCAGGTATCCAATTGTCTAAACCTATGCTTATAGATCTGCCATTACCCACTTTCCAGAAACTATATTCTTTTACAATTTCTTATGCTGGCCCAAATCTAAGAAATATTCAAAGATCTAATTTTATGAAAAGAGTGAGTCCTAGGAAAGCATTTTCCTTGTAGAATTTGAGCCCAAAGATCATTAGGATTATTCAACATCCTCCAAGCTAATTTTGACAGAAGAGACATGTTAACCAAATGAGGATTTCTAATTCCAAATCAACCTCTATCTTTAGAACAGGAAACTCTACTCCAAGCTTTAGTATAAAGTATAAACAGCTTCCTAGGTTTCTTTTTATTCCACCAGAAGTCTCTTTGAATCCTATCTAATTCATGGAGGGTTTTTTGGGGAATTCTAAACACTGCAATTGATAGCTAGGATAAGCAGGCAGAGTAGATTTGATTAGCACAGTCCTACCTGCTTAGGTTATAATTTGGCTTTCCAACCATGCAAAGATTTATAACTTATAAGCTCTTTATAAGTAAAGGTTCAAATTTAAAGCCCTATCTCTGCTGAAAAACAAAAGCGTTCCTAGATATTTTTCATCTTTTGAAATCATTTTGATTTTATGCATTCCAGCCACAATCTTACAATGCTTGTTATGAACAAATTTACTGAAATAAACACCCGATTTTATGATAGTTTATTGTGGTCTGTCCAGAAGAGATGCTAAAAATCCAGCAATTTTATTAAGTGCCTAATCTCCCTCACATCAGCTTTACAAAATATAAAAGCAATCATCCGCAAACAATAAGTGAGAAATCACATGACTATACTTTACTTATTCTAACACCAGTAAAATCATTATTTGTTTCAGCATGTGCAACAGTCTAGAGTAAACCCTCTAAAGCAGTCAAAAATAAAAATGGAGATAAGGGGTCTCCCTGCCTGAGACCCCTAGATGGATTGAAAGCAATTCCAGGACTACCATTAAGTAAGACAGTGGATTTAACAGTCGAGATGCATTCAAAAATCAATGACACCTTTTCTGACTAAAGCCAAAAAAATTCAGCATATGCATGATAAAATTCCATTCCATTTTGTCAAAAGCTTTGGAAAGATCTAATTTTAAGCAAGAAAACCCTTTCAGGATTTACTAGTCTGCATGCTATGTAACAGTTCATGAGCAGCCTATAACTGTATCATCAACAATTTGTCTCTTCGGGATAAAAGCAGATTGATTTGGCGAGATAAACTTATCCAGAACTTGCTTGAGCCTATTAGTTAAAATATTTGAGATGAGTTTGTAAGAGCATTTCTTAGACTAATTGGCCTAAAGTCTGCAGGGATGACAGGATTTTCATTGTTAGGAATCAAAGAGATAGAGTTTTCATTGATAGCACCTCTTAATTTACCGTTTTCAAAAAACCCACCACCAAAGTTCACAACAATAGATTCAAAATGACTCCAGTGAGTTTTAAAAACCCCTGGTGGATACCCATCTGAGCCAGGAGATCCCCAAAGCTCATATCAAAGAAAACAGATTTTATTTCCTCAATAGAAATCTAAATTTTTCTTCCTCAGAAATAACAGAAGGAATGATACTATCAAAAACTCATATCCCCTACTATCATCCAAGAGCCATTAACTTGATCACTAAAATTCTGTAGATATTCCCACTGGTCATATTTGCTTGTAGCATCCAAAGCACCATAAAAACAAGAAATCACGCAACTAACTCCCCTAGTTTTCCCAGAAACAGAGATAATACTCGATCTGATTTCAATTAAAAATGCATTCGCATAACTTTTCTAAGCCACTAATTGTCCTCCAGACTTGCCTATGGAAGGAATAATGCCCCAATCTCTAAATTGTAGTTTCTTTGCTGTATTCTCCATCTTTAGCAACTCAAATGGTTTCAGAAAGGAGTACAAAATCAGGCTTCTCTTTTTCTAACAGAAATTTGAGGTGGTATATGTCTTAGGACTATTACAACTCTGGGCATTCCAAGACAGAATTTTCATTTTCATTAAGCTGAGAATTCTACCAAGTCTAAAGCCTAAGAACAAGCAAAGAATATGAAAAAAACTGAACAAACATATGCAAGTTGGAAGAAACAACAAATACAAAAACGTAATTAAACACTGAAAATAAACAAAACAGAAAAAGAACTAACAAGAGAAAAAGATTGATAAGAATTTAAAAAAGTCAGAAAACTCACATAGTCCTTTAGTACTCGAGCTTGACTCCCCAACTTGAATACTTCTTCAGCTATAACAATAGGCAGATCATTCTTATGGCTCAATCCCCCTTCATCTTCATCAAGAGCATGCGAAATAATCTCAGATGGAGTTCTCCTCCCCAGAGTTACATATCCGGCAAGTAACCAAGCATAGCCTTGCAAGTAGTGCCTGCCATTGAGTAGATCATTCATGTATTTTTCCTTTTCTTTCTGTTTCTCATAACCATCTGAATCCTCATCTGAATTTGCTTCAGTTTTTTCCTCTGCCGAGTCTTTGTCTTTTCCCATATCCTCATTCAAATTGCTATTAGTAGCCTCTTTTACCACAACTCCCTTTACTTTTATACAGGTGAAATCATTAGACAAATAGTGAGACTGCAAAAGGGTGGAAAATCTTTGGAATATACCAAATTCCTAGCAAAGATTAACCTTTTCTTATGGAAGTGTATTAAACATTTTATCCCTGAGTGAACAATGCATTCTTTGGTTACAGGTTTTGAAGACATTACGAATCCTATGTGCCGCGGTCAAGCAGAAACAACTGCTCATCTTCTGCAACAAATGCTTAATCGTACAGACACTGAATATGCAAACTAAGAGATTTCATTTCGAACCCAAGAAAATTCAAGAAAGAAACAAAAGACATTAGAAGAATCTACAGCTTTATTCATTTGATTGGTACCAAAATCCAGTCCAAAACCCTACTAAACATCCTCATCATCGCCTGCGAGAATGTTCGTATACTCAATTAAACGCCAACGCAGTTGATGAAGTGTAGGAAGAACAGGGTTTGCCAAAATATCTCCAACCAAAAGATCATATCTATGACATAATCCTCCAATTGCACAACGAACCAAATCATCTTCAGAAACTGAATGCCCAATGAAACTTAAAACATTATTTATCTTTTCAATTAGTTTACAGTAATCATGAACTCGAAGATTACCTTTCTGCAATGTTAATAACTTGTGTCGAAGTTCAGTAACTTTAACATACTGTTCATCAAAATACGATTTCTGTAAATAATTCCAAACTTCTCGAGAGGTTTTACATCTAATGATTTGACTCCATATAGGTTCGGGTGCTCCTCTACGCATTCGATCAAGTACGAATTTATCATGACTAACCCATTTTAGATATTCGGGATTTGGGATTAATTTGTTTGTGGTTGAATCTAGGGTTTGCGTTGGAGGTATTGATGCTTTTGGATCGTATTGGAACACTTCTATCAAGTTTGCTATGTAGAGGTCCTTGGGTGAAAGAAATTGATGAGGTGAATTAGATGAAGAAGGAGAAGCCATGGATGGTGTTTGGGGGAAATTGTTTTGAGCTGGTGGAAGTTTTATGCAGAGGAAGCACTGGATACCGGAGGGAGGCTATGCCAAAAATCCGAAATGTCGTTTAGCCTTGGGCCCATCGACCGAGGTATACACTTATGGTTGGTTTGTTTGCAGAATTCACTGTTTTTAGTAATTTATAATCCCAAGGGATTACAAATTCTGGATTTATGTAAATTTCTCGTGTGTGTTTGGTAACTCAATAAAAAATTCCTAGGATTTATTAGGTTTTCTTGTACTAAAGTCTTTATACCGCTTTTTGGTAGATACCTCAAATCTTAAAATTGCATATATATGAGATTTAGAGTTAAAAAAGTGGGTCCATAAATCCCTTGATAAGTTTCCCAAAGAAATCTTAGGGGGAGGGGTCATATGACTCATATGGAGGATTTGTTGAAAATCAATCTTTAACGTGATTCCAAGGATTTGGGCAACCAAATAAAATATGTATATACGTGAGGGAAACGTAATTCTACCAAATCCCCTGGACCCATAAATTCCACCTTTAAAATTCTACATCCAAACCCACCATTACTGTTATTTTATGTTTCAGGAGGTTAGTCCGGAAGAGCTGGGGGAGTTGAGCGCAATTCAATTTTGAGAATTTAGGTCAATTGTCCAAATATTTTTAAAACATGGTTTTAATGGACGAGTAAAACTTTTTTTTTTTTTTTTTTCGGAAAAGAGGCAAGCCTTAGTTGCATTGATAGAATATTTCCGTTCCAAAGACGGGATAGTTTATATGATTGAGATTTACAGGACTGATTAAGAGGTTTCTAACCATCACAACAATTTCAAACAAACAACCAAAATTGAAGCCACTTAACGACATTGTTACAGCACATTATCCAACTTAGAATCCTAACCACTCCATTCGATTTTTTAAGTAACGGAACTAGTTTAAATGTCCTAGTTTGGATTGGAAGTTGCACAACCAAACTATAGAACAAATCTACATGTAGTAGAAGTGTTAGGATCCAAAACTCAAACCATTTCTCAAGGGTTTTTTTTAGAAATGTAGTAAAACATGTGACATAGGTAACAAAGGATCCATAAATCCACCCATATGCCTATTGTTTTTTCAAGGTGACAGAAACAGTAACAGAGATAACCTGAAATGGTCATCATAGAATGGAATCAATCGGACTCGGTCTGGGTCTTCATCAGAAATTGTATTCCGGAACAAATTTTTGTTGGTGTTTTAGGTGGTAGCTTTGTAGTTGTTGTTGGTGTCTTTGGTGAACATGTTGTTTCATCTAGTGACTTAGGAGAACCTGGTGCTACTGCTTTTAATGTGATAAACATTGAACCCGTACTTGAAAGAGATAACATAATTAAAAAAACACAAACACTGGAAATAAAAGACATAACTAGATCATTAACAAACCCCAGGAGAGGTGTTAGAGAACAAATGCAGTTGTTGATCGACCATGAGAAACACAGAGTCGCCGGAGTAGGATGTGTTGGAGGGACTTTTTTTGAGATTTGAACTGAAAAAACTTGTAAATCTTGATCTCTTCTCTGAAGCACATCTTTTTCCACACAAAAAGTGCTAGAAGACCAGATCCGATACCAAACATCCCTAGACAGTAAAATTTGAACTCACCGGAAACATCCTCGGAGTTCTTGTTCAGTTATCAGAGATGATGTTGTTGATGTGAAATTCTTGGATATACATGATGCTTTTTGCTGCTCTCTTCTCTTCATCAAACCTTCCTTGAATCACTAACACCTATAGCTCTAACCCTAACCTAAAACACATAGATCGGAAAAGGAGAAAGCACAGAAAGGAAACAACTAAAGGTGGGTAAAAGTTAGATCAGACTACAGAGAAAAAAATGATTAAGCTTAAGACGGTGGTTGATATGCTCCGATCATCTCTTAAAGAGCCGATCTGAGCAGAGCGGTGTCAATGGCGAAAGGTTTTCGTCGCTGCTTTTTTTTTTGGTCTCATGAGAGAGAAATTCCCTGGAATATTGCAATTGATCCTGGACGAGTAAAACTAGTATGGGTGAAATGGACACCAAAAAAGTAGCAACAATGAATCTGGATTCATTCTGGTTTAAACTTAAAAAATAGCGAGGGTGAAACTGGATGCATCCTTATGTAATGTAAATTAAAAATAAGAAAAAGGGGTATTTTGCGTTTCCTCCCCTTTAAAGATAGCTAATTAGCGTTTCCTCCCCAAATAGATTCAAATTAGTGTTTCCTCCCATCGTTAGGAATTCCGTCTATAGCTCGGTCAGATGACTCAGCACCTGTGCACGCGTGGCAGAAACTGTACACGTGTTTTGTCACCTTCCCAAAATACCCTCGACTAAAAAACAAAAGAGAAACAGACACGTGTAAGGTTGTAGATGAAGCATCTGGACGATGGAAAATCTTCCAAAATTGTGTCGTTGGTTGAATAACGGTCACTTTATCTTCATCTCCTCTTCCCATCTATATATACATAAGAAGACCGATTGATTAAACACACTATCGTTTAGTTTTCTGAAAGTGCAAAATTTGAAGAAAGAAATAGTTTAAGTGAAGAAGGAAAAGTGAATCAATGGGGGATTCATCATCCAGCTCCACCTGTAAGGTAAGTGATTCTTCCATTAGGGGAGGTAATGCTAATTAGTATATTTACAGTGAGGAGGAAACACTAATAAATTATACATCTTCAGTGTAGCTGCAGCTGCCAAATTTGCAAATCACCCTCACATTCAGCCATGAAGTGTCCATACCTGTACTCAAAATGCAGAAAATATGATGGTATGCGCAGGGTATGGGAAGCAAAAACTGATGCTAACAAAGGAAAGAGATTCCTGAAGTGCCTAAATCAGCCAATATGCAATGAATTTCAATGGTTAGATCAGGTTGTTCAATCACCAACAAGATCCACACAACAATCTGTAGATGGATGTTTCAAGTGTGGTAGTGATTCTCATTGGGTTTCAAACTATCCAGAAGCTTCCCCTGCATCAAAGAAACAAGTGAAACCTATTGCTGGGTGTGATGGATGTTTTCTCAAAGGGAAATATTCAACTGCTTCAACTGAAACTGAAACTGAAGTGAGATGAAAATGATACTGGACACAGAAGTCAGTGAAGAACTATTTGCAGAAATATGGCAGAGATTCAAAGGTGTTAGTGTAGAAAAAGCTGAAAATTGAGAATGCAATGTTAACAAAATGTATTCATTACTTAGATTTCAGATTTCAAATCTTAAAGTATTGTGCAATAGTATCTAGTAATGAAACCAAAAGAAAGGCATTAATAACTGGTCTGTACCCAAAATAAAAGGAATGCCTAAACAAAAACAGAGTGAAATAGCTTTCTCTGAAACAACAAAAAACTGACTAACTTACTGAACTAAGGCTTCCATCTTGGTGGCCTGGACACCTGGGATTGTGGCCTGCTTGGTTCTCTCATTCCATCTGGCTGAGATCCATACAAATGTTGATAATTCTCAATTGTTGCAGACCTTGTGGCTGAAAGAGGAGTAGACCTACCTCTGCCAAGTGTAAGTGCATACCTGCCTCTACCTTGTGTTGGTGGAGTTGAAGTTGTACCAAATAACAGATACTCAAAGCCTCTATCCCTTCCTCTGCTTGTGCTGGTGGTGCTGCAGAAGATCCTCTTCCTCTTCCTTGTGGTGCAACAACACCTCTTCCTTTGCCTTGTGCTGGTGGTGGTGCAACAGCTCCCCTGCCTCTCCCTTGTGCTGGTGGTTATGCAACAGCTCCCATGCCTCTCCCTTGTGATGGCGCCGCAGTGCCCCTGAAGTTCACAGATTACTCATAGGTCATCAAACCTTTTAAGCCATATAATTAACAAAATCAACAAATACTAAGCACATAATTACCTGCCCCTGCCCCTTGGTGTACTACCATTGTTCTTTGTTGGGCATCTTCTGATATTACGGGATTCAGAACCACAGTTGCTGCAACTTCTCTTTGCCTTCTTATATGATTCTTGTCCTTCAACATCAGACCTTATTCTCTTAGTGCTTGGTCTGCCAACCTTTGACTTGTACTTGGGTCTTTTGACCTCCATTTCAGGCTTAAATGTAACACAACAATATAATAAGTACAACTGTTTGTAGCATATTCAGTACAATATATTGAAGAACTCACCTCAACCTATCTATCCTAACTAGCACATGGTTCCACCTTTCCATCATAGGCCTTTTTATATGCAGAAACTTTATGGTATTCAGCAACCAAGCTACAAGTGGTAGATATAAAAAGTAAGTTAGTGGAAGTGATGGCCAAACAAGCAATTAAAACCAATAGTTTAAAGTTCAAGACTGACCTGTTGAGATCCATCCTTAAATGACAAGCTATAACAACAACATGAACACAGGTTATCTCAGTGATCTCCCACACACAACAACTGCAAGTTTTCTCTGACAAATTAACCTCCCATTTTTTGGATGTTAGGTAGTTCATCACACATTACACATATTCACATGATTCAAACAACTGGTATCTCCTTTTCAATGAAATACTATTCTTCATAATCTTATCAGCTCTCGGGACCAATATCAAACCTTCTTCTTCCCATTTCTTGGCTATCATCTTTCTATCAAACATCAAACTCATCATCTTCAAGTTCAACCCTTCAAGAATCATATGAATAGGCTTGCATCTCAACTCCAATGCCCAACTGTTGAAACTTTCTGAAAAGTTATTGGTTACATGCTCACATTTTGAAGTATGGTCAAAAGTGGATCTAGCCCATTGGAGTGCTGGAACATCTGCAAACCACTGGTGTGCATTCTTGTTATCTTTTTCCATGAGATCCATGTACATATTGTGGTCTGTGTCTCTATAGGCCTTTGATGCACCCCATGCTAAAGTCTTCATGTGAATACCCTTGTGTTTAGTCTTAAAGTTCTCATACATGTGTCTGAACAATATCTGGTCCTATTTGAAGGAAATATTATTTCAAGAGCAGGAATCAATCCCTTTTGTCTGTATGAGATGAATGTCAATGGTGTTGGATGCTCTAATAGCCTATCCTTAATAAGGTTGAGAAACAATAACCAGTTCTTTTTGTTTTCACAATCACAAATGAATATTGCTAGAGGATACATATCATTATTCCCATCAAATGCAACTGCATACAACATTACTCCTCCATATTTTCCATTGAGGTGACATCCATCTAGACCTATGAATGGTATGCATCCATTCTTGAAACCTTCTAAATAAGCATTAAAAGCTAGACAGCAGTAACTGAAATCCTTATCCATATCAGTTGCAACTACACCAATGGATCCTCTATTATTTTTCTTGATCTGCTCTAAAACCTCTAGTATCCACTTATATCCATCCTCATATGACCCAAATATCTTGCTCAATGCCTTTCCTTTACCTTTCCAAGATACCCAATATGTCTACTCCATGTCAGTTTTTCAATCTTTTGATAATCTTCTTAGGTTGCAATGAATGTTCATCCTCCAAGATATCATCTTCAATCACACTTGCTACCCAATCTGAATTTGCCATTATGTTATTTCCAGTACCAATTCTGTTAACACAAGTGTGTTTATTAATATACTTGGTAACTTTGATAGTGTTCCCATATTTTACTGATTGCCTGTCATAAAAGATGATCCAAAAAAGTTGTTAGTTGTTATCAAAAGAACATTATGATTCAAATAAGCCATTCAAATCATAATTACATGGGAACTGGGCATACTTGTGAGCAAAAAGCCTGAATGGGCAAGTAGTAAATTTACATTGGCACCTCAATCTCTTTGGTTCATCCTTTATCTTCTTCACTTCAATACAATTTGCAATGCAAAACTTTGTCAACCATATCTTGTATTCAGCCATAGTGGGCCATGTCATACCTAATTCAAGTTCTTCCTCACCTGTGTCACAAGTCCATGGTTCCACTTCCTCACCTTCTGCATCATCATACAAATCATCATACTTCTTATGATCACTTTTACCTTCTTCATATCTGTCAGGTTCTTCTTCATCCAATTCAGTATCAGTTTCACCTCCTCCTTCATCATCCTCGGAGCTTGATGAGTTGCCATTGTGATAGTCATCTTCAATGGGCAAGTCATGAATGGTATGGTGCCTCAGGTTTGTAATCTCAAGAAATACATCAAGTTCTTCATCATCTAACAATGCTTCCAATGTATCATGCTCCTCATCAAGTTCAACTGTTGGCTGGTTCATCTGTTTCTTCTTTGTTGCAGGTGATTTTGAAACAACTCTCTTTGATACAGGTACCTTGGAAGGTGATGAAAATTTTGAGGGTGTATGCTCACTAGGCATGTCCACTTGTGATGTATGCTGAGGTATATCATCAGGTGTATGTTGTGTTGTATCCTTAGGTGGCATGTCCACTTGTGATGTATGCTGAGGTGTATGTTGTGTTGTATCCTGAGGTGGCATGTTCACTTGTGATGTGTGCTGACTTGTATGATTTACCAATATATCTTCTTCTTCATCTAATGTTGTTTGCCAAAATTCATCATCAAGACTCTCCCAATCTCTGATAACTGGTGCCTCATGTTGAGATTGTGTTTGTGGCTAAACAACTTCATCATCCACAATAGCAGGAGCAAGACCTAATGTCTTAACAACTTCATCATCCACAACAACTTCATCAACAACTGGAGGAACTAATGGTTGACCAGGCTTCAGAACATTCATAGCTTTATCATAAGTCATGAAAAAATGAACTTCATTTGGTACATCTTGGTCTGATTCTTCCCAAAACTTCAACAAATCTTTCTCTTCATCAATATCATATAAAAACCCATCCTCCAAGTAATGAAATAAGCATTGTGCACCATCCAAGTGTTCAATGCAGTCATGGACACTATCCAACAAGTCCTTTAGGTTCAAATAGTCTCCATCAAATTTAGGCCAGCGCAACTCCTTCCCATTCATATAGTCCATGTAACTAAATCCACCTATTGGCTGTGCATTAGGCCATTTTCCATCATAATGTATATACAGAGTTTTGATACCAAAAGAAACCCTAGCACTGTAACAAAACAAAACATACACCATTTTAAAAACAGAGATAAATTGATACAATAATAACTAAAACATAGCATAACCCACATCAATAAAACACCCAATTCCTTAAATCAAAGAATAAAAAAAACAGGGCAACCTAAATAATATATTTATAAATTAAGGAATGCAATCTTTTGCAAACCGTGGCTATAATGTTCATGAATTGATTCGAATGAATCATAATCGATTTTGCTTCAATTGTGTCTTGTATACTTCTATGAGAATATAAACAATTGAACAACTTTATAACTAGTTTCATTTGAGTCATTTGAATTAGTTGTGATTAAGATGAATAAGGTTGATATGAAAGTGTTCATATGGATAACTTCGTTTAACTATTGTTGAACCAACAAAGTGTACACGTTTAGGTACAATTACTCATATCTAAATGAAGTCACTTTTCATTTGTGTATAACAAGCTAAGTTAGATCTAACGGTTGAAAGATATTAGGTTGAGTTTAATCAGGTTTTCATCTAATGGTGAATATTGAATGCTTTGTTACCAATGTAGCATTGATTGCAAACCCTAATTTGAAGACTATATAAAGGAGAACTCTAGCAACTGGGAAACCTAATCCCCACACTTCCTGTGTGATACTAGTTGCGACTAGAGTCGATTCTCCTTTAACTTACGTTTT
The DNA here is from genome assembly GCA_023531295.1 of Papaver armeniacum. NCBI lineage: Eukaryota > Viridiplantae > Streptophyta > Magnoliopsida > Ranunculales > Papaveraceae > Papaver > Papaver armeniacum. Next base: position 133,667 of record JAJJWW010007961.1, read on the forward strand.
TCCTAAAACCATTATAGGTTAACGACTTAAAGACTTCATTGGGATTGTGAAGCTAGACCCAACTATTTTCTCTGTAGTTTGTGATCTTGTTTTGTTCTATCGTATTGAGTACTATATCTTCTCTAAGATTTTCTCGAGATTTAATCATTTGTGATTCCACAATTTCTTGTTTCGCTACCGTACGATTAAGATTATTGTGAGGTGATTCATATTACTAGGATGTTCTTCGGGGAATATAAGTCCGGTGTATCAATTAGTTCCTGTTCACCTTGATTTATCAAAAGATGGAACAAAACTCATAGGTATTTCTGTGGGAGATAGATTTATCTATTCAATAGATTTTTCTGTGTGATACATATTTGTTTATCAAGTTATCGACTTTGGGTCGTAACAACTCTTAGTTGTGGGTGAGATTAGCTAAGGGAATCAAGTGCGTAGAGTCCTGTTGGGATTCAGAAGTGTAAGGAACGTGATTGTACCTTGATCAATGTGAGATTGATTAGGGCTCAACTATGTTCCAGTCTGAAGTTAACTTGGAGTAGGCTAGTGTCTGTAGCGGTTTAATACAATGTGGTGTTCAAATCTGGACTAGGTCCCGGGGTTTTTCCTGCATTTGCGGTTTCCTCGTTAACAAAACTTCTTGTATCTGTAGTATATCCGCATTATATTTGTTTATTTTATATAATTAAAATATTACAGGTTGTTCGTAGTTCAATCAATTAGATAATCTAACTTTTGGTTGTTGATATAAATTGATTAACACTTGAACATTGGTCTTTGATACGTTCAAGTCGTTTCTCATAATAATCAGGCTCACGAATTCTATCTGTTTGATTTGATGATTATATTGAGAAACAGAGATACAAATCTCTGATATATTTCCATTGATTGAATCTGACTGTCTAGTTGATTCTCTTGGAATTATATTGGAGTTTGTCCATACAGATTGCCTAAACGAAATATTGGATGTGGTTGTTAGACCCCCATTTTTTCAAAACATATTATGAGAAATTGGAACTACATGCACTTTGGTAATATATCTACTGAAATTGTTAGAGCACTGCTCGGTCGAACTCGCAGGCGTTTCTATCTCAAGCTTTTTTTGTCAAGTTTAGGTGATCAAAACTATAAGTCTTGATTTCTAGTCTACTTATAGTTATGTCTCGGATTATGATAGAATGTGTAATTGAGCTTTAGACTTCACGGCGTTCATCGATTGAAGACGAAGATCTACTGAGGGGAGCTTGGAGGAACTTCATAAACAAGTATGTGGAGACAAAAACTTATCTATCACTCATAAGTGTATTCTGTTATATCTTCTAATGAGACTAAGTCGTATAGCTATATAGACTTTTATATTATACACATTTGATATTTCGAGCCAAGTTTATCTCGCTTATCTATTTATCGAAATATGTGTTGGAAGCTTTTTGCTTTAGCTATGTTCATCATTATTCTTGACGAGTTTAGTTGGAAACAATTTATTTGTTGGAAATTTCCTTGAAACATCTTACATGATTTTTCTGAGACAATCATTTGATGTTGACTCGAAAAGTTTTGTATTGATCATTCGATCACTTGAAAATTACTTATAAGCTTATGGTATGTGTGAGACCGCCATTGTCGTCTTCTAAGGATGTTTCAATGATTGAAATGGGAGTTTAGAATAGTTAAACTTTGTATGGATACAACACAGTATGCTTACCAATATGCAAACTATTTTGGTATGATTCAGGTCCGAAAACCTTGTTTGCATACCAGTATGCGAACGGTTTTAACGGTTAAAGTCCGGGAACCAAGTTTGCATACTCATGAACAAATACATTAAAAATAGTAGTAAAATATGATTAACTAGTGTTGATTTGGTTTTTGTTTCATTCAATAGAATAACAAGAAGAGGACAAGATGCATATTCACTTATCTCCTAGCATGATAACCGCAATTACCTCGACAAATAATAATGAAGTTTTTTCTGGACTTAATGAAGACCGAAGTAGTAGCTCGTCATTTTATTTTTGCATATCTCCTTTTTAGCTTAAAGAAAGGAAGAGATGTTATCAATGGAGGTTTAACAAGTATTATTCATTCTTTGTTGGAAGAAATTATCGCAAAATATTAAGAAAAAAGAGAAACAAATCAAAACCACTTGAAGAAAATTTTGTCCTATAACTAGGGCTGGAGTGTGCACCACCGTTTATAGGAGGTAAACAAATTTGGACTCCTTTGTCTGACTCCTCTTTGTACCATAGTGGAAATCCCACATGACTTGTCTTTCTTCTCTACATCTCAGTTGAATTATGATACATAATGGTATTTATGCAATACCATTCTAGCCTTTCATTCATGTTATCTAATTTACCCATTTATTTTGGTTATTTTATTACACATCCTTTTATCTCTATTGCACATCACGTAAAACCCTACCTCTAGTTTAGGAATCCAATTTGTGTTGTTTAGAAGAAGTGTGAGAACCTTGATCCTTTATTAGAGAAGAGCCTCCATTGATCACTTTGTTATTTTTATTTTCAATTTGTAATTGAGTAGAAATTGCAACTTGTAAGAGATGCCTATTTTATCTTCTAATTTCCAATCTTAGAATTGGGTAGGAATTTGAAGATTATTAGAAAATAACCTCAAATCTTTGCATCTTCCTTGTTCCAAGGGTAGAAGGTTGGTTACTTTTGTTTTATGGTGTTTTTTTAATAATTTTACATTCTCATTTCAATTAGAATTTTAAAGGTGGGATTTATAAGTTTATGGGATTTGGTGGAATTACGTTTCTTTCGAAATGTTTGGTTGTCCAAATCCATGGAATCACTTTTCCCACGGGAATCATTTTTCCAGCAAATCTTCCATATGGAGTCCAACCCCTCTCCCCTAAGATTTGCTGGGAAACTTATCAAGGGATTTATGGACCCACTTTTTTAAAATTTAAATCTCATTTATATACAATGTTAAGATCCTAAGAGAAATACCAAACAATATATGGACTTTAAACAAGATAACTCTATGAATCCTAGGAATTTTAAATGAGTTACCAAACACACGAGGGATTTACATGATTCCCAGAATTTGTAATCCTATGGAATTATAAATCCTTGAATTCGTGAATTCTGCAAACAAACACACCATTAGAAAATCATAAAACTAGGAGAAGATTGGAAACTGAAAACTGGAAATTCCTTCCTTTATGTTTGGTATAGTTCTTAAAAACCATTTTCTATTTTTAAATACAGTAAAAACTGAAAGCACTCAAAAACATGTTTGGTAGACATGTATCCTAAAAACAGTTTCCATTGTTTTCTGTTTTTGAAAAAAAAAAAATGAAAATGACAAATTGTTGTTTTCATTGTTTTTTTTTCCTTCTTATTCCTCTTCTCCTCGAATGAATGGCATCTCAGGGCTATGGTAAAACAAAGGTGGTATGATCTCTTCAACCTCTCTTCCATGGTTAATTTTTCTCTACTCAAACATTCAATCTCCTATTGACTTCAATGTTCAAAATAAATAGTAGGAACTGTTAATTGTTGTAGATTATACCTAATAATTTTTGAAACTATGTTTTCAAAAATGGTTTTTTAAATTTCCTACCAAACACCTTTTTAGAGTATAATAGAAAATGAAAACAATGCAAAGGGGTACGTTTTAAAAAACGGTAGAAAATGATTTTTGAAAATGGCACCAAACAATGCCCACCAAAGAGATTTCAAAATCTTCGAATAACAGATTTGTTGTTGCATGGGTAACCAGATCGCGACAGCTTTAAGAAACCCACCAAAAGATAATTTTTTTTTTAGAAAATCATAAATTTTGGAGACATGTTATTAAGAGATTCGCATATATATTTTGTATATACGGTAGTTAGGAAATATCTCGTATGTTAGGAAAGATATTATTTTGGGTGAAATCTTCTCACCATCTTTGTAAAGGCGTATCTGCCTATTTAGACTCTGCATTGCCGGTTTTGTAATCAAGCTTTTGAGAATAAACAAAACCTTCATCTCCTTACCTTGTCGTTTCATGGAATCTGAGCCAGGTTCGACTTAACCTAATCAAATTAAGAAATCTGGTAAAAGATTAGCATCATGACTGGAAAGAATTCTGAAAACGATTCAACTAAAGAACGGAAATTTGATTTAACTTCACCTTATTATTTACACCCTTCAGATCATCCGGGTATGTTGATCTCTCCGGTGAAGTTTAATGGTGATAATTATGAAGAATGGTCTCGATCGATGATTAATGCTTTTCGAGCCAAAAGAAAAACATGTTTTTTGTATGGAAAACTTACTCAGCCTAATGAAAAGGATGTGTACATTGAATATTGGTGGAGTGTTAATTCTATGTTGATTGGATGGGTTCTTACATCCATCGAATCCACACTTCGATCAAGTTTGACATATTTTGATACTGTCAAAGAATTATGGGATGATTTGAAGCAGCATTACTCTATTGGTAATGGACCAAGATTGATGCAGTTACGTTCAGATCTAGCAAGATGTCGACAAGATGGACATACTGTACCAGCATACTATTGACGTTTGAAAGCTCTCTGGGAAGAAATCAACGATCATGTTAAACCACCTTTGTGCAGCTGCGGTAAGTGTACCTGTTCTCTTATCACTCAATGGAATAAGCAACGTGACGAAGAACGTATACATCAGTTTTTGATGGGTTTGGATGATGTAGTATATGGAACTGTTAGATCTCACATTATTGCTCAGGATCCTCTTCCAAACTTGAGTCGTGTATATGCGCTTATTGTTCAAGAAGAAAGACACCAAACAATTACAAAAACTCATGAGGTGCGTGCTGATGTTGTGGGTTTTGCGGCGCAAACTCAGAAAATATCAAAGGGATATGATAAAGGCGTTGTCTTTGTTTCTACAGAGAAACCAACTTGCAAGCACTGTGGAAAGACAGGCCATGAGATAGAAAATTGTTTTAAACTGAAAGGGTACCCGAAATGGTGGAATGAGGACGTGGACGAGGACGGTGGAATGGTGAAGGAGTATAGCATGGGACGTGGACGAGGACGCGGTCAACATGGAAAAAATATTGGTCGTGGAAAGTGGTCCTCAACCGTAGCTAATGCTGCACTGACAAATACCAATTCTAGTGGAAGCTCAATTTCATCACAGGATCGTCCGGGTCTTGCTAATACCCTTACTGATGCCCAATGGGAAGCGATTGTTGGAATGTTTAAAAACCGAACATTGATAGTTCTAAGGAGAAGTTGACTGGTAAGTGGATACTCGACACAGGGCCTCAAGACACATGACAGGGAGTAAAGAGTTTTTTCTTAAAACATATCCAATTGGGTTTTCTTCAATAAAACTTCCGAATGGTACATACTCAGTTTCTTCATGTGAAGGCACTTGTGGTGTTTGGAGACAACATGAGATTATATCGTGTGTTATACGTTCCTGACCTTCACTGCAACCTGATTTCGTTAGCATGCTTAATTAAAGACCTCAAATGTATTGTCACTTTGACTGATAAGTTGTGTGTGATACAGGACCGAACTACGAGGACGCTGATTGGTGTGGGTGAGGAACGAGATGGGGTCTATATCTTCCACAAGCGGAGCGCAGATTATGGCAAATCGAGTTACCACCGGTGAAGATTATTATTTGTGGCATAGGCGTTTAGGTCATCCTTCTAAAAAGATTATTTCTTTGCTTCCCGATATGAATAAAGTTGATTGTCAGCAGTTTCTTAAAGAACCATGTGATATTTGTTTTAAAGAGAAACAAACTCGTGCTACTTTTTCTATTAGTGAGAATAAAGCAAATGATATCTTCAGTTTAGTTCATTATGATTTATGGGGCGCATATAGTACTTCGTCTTCTTGTGGTGCACATTATTTTCTCACTATTGTTGATGATTATTCACGATGTGTTTGGGTTTATTTAATGGTACATAAAACTGAGGTGGTGCAGAATTTTAAGACTTTTTGTGCTATGGCTAAGACTCAATTTGATAGACAAGTTAAGCAAGTTCGGAGTGATAACGGTACTGAATTTCGCCCATTAATTCCATTTTTTTGTGAACAAGGGATCGAGTTTCAAACCTCTTGTGTGGATACACCACAACAAAATGGAAGAGTGGAACGCAAACATCATCATATATTAAATGTGGCGCGTGCTTTACGATTTCAGGCAAATTTACCTCTTCGTTTTTGGTGTGAGTGCATTCTAAGTGCTTCTTATATTATTAATCGCACACCTAGTACTTTGCTTAATGGAAAAACTACATATGAATTGTTACACAAGAAGTCACCTATTTATAATCATATTAGAGTATTTGGATGTTTGTGCTATGCAAGCCTTGTCCCTCGTGATCGGAACAAGTTTAATCCACGAAGTAGACGTTGTGTATTTGTTGGGTATCCTTATGGAAAAAAATTGGTGAGTTATTTGATTTGGAAAGAAAACAATTTTTGTTTCTCGTGACGTGGTTTTCTTTGAAAATAGATTTCCTTATCAGTTGCTTATTCAAATGATAACACGAAGCTTGTCGGGATGCCGGGGCGGAAGTTCCTAATGAACAATCGGATTTTTTTCGAATGACGAAGCGGGACGGGCGTCCTGTAAATCGATTCATGGGACATATCGATGAAACGTCGGCTTCACGGGCGAGAGGTTTGTTTTGACGGGACGATGGTCGGGAGAAAGATGATCTAACAGTACTGAGGCTACACCGGACATGAGGGACGGACTGTGAGAAATTCGAGAGAAAAACAGGCGAGAATGGGGACACACCTTATCGGCGACGGGAGGGACAACAACTTGTCGGCCAATGATTTAGACAGACGGGACAGAGGCGGCGTTCGCGAGAATCACGGGGAACGAACACCACTGACAGGTCGTTGTGCAGTAGTAAGGCAGGACCACACAATATATTACACGTGGAGGCTCAGAGACAATTAATTCTCAGTCATGTGATGACAGGTCGTTGTCTGTGGCAGATAGGACTACACAGATTGTTACTCGTGGAGGTTCAGAGACCATTAATTCTCGGTCATGTGATGATTCACCTACGGAGTCAGTGCGGCGTCGGATCTTTGTTTCCCAGGAAATTCGAGGCCGTGACAGATGAGGACAGTGATGATGGTTCTCAGATTTTGGATGTTTTACCGGCTACAGACAGTCACTCATTAAATAGTGATATTTCGGATTCAAGGGTTAGAAGAAGTGTTCGTTCCAGGGTTCCTAACACTCGACTCAGTGATTATGTATGTAATACTGTCAGAAAAATAGACCCCAGCTCCTCCACTCCTCACTCGTCAACATCCTCATGTACGCCTTATCCCATAACTAATTATGTCTCATGTGATAATTTTTCTGCTAACCACACTCAGTTTTTGGCGGCTATTACTACTCTTAAGGAACCAACCAGCTATGCCGAAGCTGTGAAACTTCCATGTTGGCGCGTCGCCATGGCATGAGGAAATTGGTGCTCTTGATAAAAATGGCACTTTATCTATTACTGATCTTCCGCCAGGGAAAAAGGCTATTGGTTGTAAGTGGGTTTATAAAATTAAATATAATTCTGATGGCAGTGTAGAAAGATATAAAGCTCGATTGGTTGTTCTTGGTAATAGGACGAGGTTGAAGGGATTGATTACCATGAAACCTTTGCTCCGTAGCCAAAATGGTTTCGGTTAGAACTTTTTTGGCAGTCGCAGTGGCTCAAGATTGGGAGTTGCACCAAATGGACGTTCACAATGCCTTTCTACACGGTGATCTTGATGAGGAAGTATATATGCAACTTCCTCCAGGCTATTCGACGACTTCTTCGGGAAAAGTATGTCGTCTTCACAAATCCTTGTATGGTCTTCGTCAAGCTCCACATAATTGCTTTGCTAAGCTTGCAAGTGCTCTTAAGGCTTTTGGATTTATACAGTCTTATGCTGATTACTCTCTATTTACTCTACGGAGAGGTGAGAATTCCATTAACATACTTGTTTATGTTGATGATTTGATTATTGCTGGGAATAATTCCGCTGTTATTGCTAATTTTAAGACATACTTAAGTCGGTGCTTGCATATGAAAGATTTAGGTCCTCTCAAGTATTTTTTGGGTATTGAAATATCTCGAGGTGCGATGGTCTATTTTTATCTCAACGAAAATATACCTTGGATATACTTTTCGAGATGGACTTCTTGGAGCCAAACCCGGCTATTTCACCTATTGATCAACATCATCGTTTGGCTCTAGATGATGGACCTTTGTATTCAGATTCATCTCAGTATCGCAGACTTATTGGACGTTTGATTTATTTGACCATTACACGTCCTGAATTGTGTTATTCAGTACACATATTGGCTCAATTCATGCAATCTCCTCGAGTTGCACATTGGGAAGCTGCTCTTCGAGTTCTTCGTTATCTTAAGGGTCATCCTGGTCAAGGAATTGTTCTACGTAAGGACAGTGCTCTTTAACTTATTGCTTATTGTGACTCTGATTGGGCCTCCTGCCCCCTTAGTCGTCGTTCTCTTACCGACTATTTTATATTTTTGGGAGGCTCGCCTATATCTTGGAAGACAAAGAAGAAACACACGGTGTCGCGTTCTTCAGCTGAAGCTGAGTACCGTTCTATAGCTCACACTAGTAGTGAACTCACTTGGCTTAAGGCGTTATTGAAATCTCTTGGTGTGTCCCACTCTCAGCCTATGCGTCTTTATTGTGATAGTCAATCTGCTCTTCATATTGCTGCTAATCCTGTTTTTCATGAGCGCACCAAACACATTGAGATTGGTTGTCACTACGTACGTGATCACATTCAATCAGGTGCTATTACCACTTCTCATATTCGCACAACGGCTCAACTTGCAGATATCTTCACCAAAGCGCTTGGGCGTCCTCAGTTTGAGCTTCTTCTTCGCAAGTTGGGCATCTGTGATCTCCATGCTCCAACTTGAGGGGGAGTATTAAGAGATTTGCATATATATTTTGTATATACGGTAGTTAGGAAATATCTCGTATGTTAGGAAAGATATTATTTTGGGTGAAATCTTCTCACCATCTTTGTAAAGGCGTATCTGCCTATTTAGACTCTGCATTGCCGGTTTTGTAATCAAGCTTTTGAGAATAAACAAAACCTTCATCTCCTTACCTTGTCGTTTCACATGTTAAGGTTTGAAGATATTCCAAAATCATCAAATAACAGATTTGTTGCTGCATGGATAATCAGATCGTGGTAGATTTAAGAAACCCACCAAAAAAATAGACTTTCTAAACAAAATCCTTACAAAAAGAGAAAAAGATTGGGGTTGTAAAGAAAAAATACCAGCTGATTCAGTACAATTAGTTGTAACTTGTAATGAATCAAAAATGGTGAAGGGTATTATTAGACACGAAGTAGGCATTAGAGTTAGTCGTAATGAATATTTCTATTCTCTGTTGTTGTTATGAAAACGACTCTGCTAGGATGCCATGATCATTTCGCGCTAAAAAAAAACGTAAAAAAAAAATGACTATGCTGGGGATCGAACCCAGAGTCTCTGGTTTCGTAGACCAGCACCTTATCCATTGGGCCACAGAGTCGATGTTGATACTGAGTACTATTTTGGCCATTAAGATTTAGCAATTTAGAGGCCCCCTCTACTAAGCGTATGAACACACTACTACTGGTAATGCTTTAACTTAATAGTGTTTCGGACTGTTAAATTCTACCAATTTAGCGAAGTATTAATTTGTCGATAAATTAATAAGTTATTAATATATCGAAACATACCAAATTTGGATTTCAAAAATAAGTGTGCAGGACATTTTCCTATAATAAGACTTCAAAAATGTGTAGAACAATTTTCCTATAATATATTTAGAGATTTTATTTTCAATTCTAATTATTTTACATAGTAAGCTCTAAAAAACTAAGGTGATACTCTTTGAGTTACACAAACACCAGCCATATCATTTGGGCTAAATGAAAACCATATCTAGGAAAAATGAAACAAAAACCCCATTTCTATTTAAAATTATTAAATTTAGTTTTCATTACTTTATGTATTTCCAAACCTTCCCTTTACTATATATATGCGGACAATTCTTTCTTCTCCTCTCGTGATTTTATTTCTTTTTCCTCCTTTCCCTAAGACTATCACTAGCACCTACCGTCGCACCACCACTGTAGGATCGTAATATCGCAACAAACAAGGTTTGCGGGATTAATAAACGACAGCATCGCGAAGGAGTCGCAGGAGCTAAAATAAACGACGCAATGAATAACGACAAGCAAAACATAAAGAAGACGTGAAACTGGCGAGGTTGAGGAGTGTCGCGAGAACGAATGTTTGTGCATTTGCGACACTTCGCGGGACATTCCGAAAATAAAGGATAGCTTATTTGTCATCCACTATGTATTACCCTATATAAAGGGCTAAGTGAATCATTTGTGAGGGAGAGATCTTTTGAGGAATTGTTAAGCAAGTCATTAGGAGAGAGAAAGTCTAGGAGTGTTTTAACTTCTAAGTGTAATTCTATTTTCCTGTGTAAACATTTCATGGACTCAATCAATAAATATTCTTGATTTTACATCTTTCAATGGATTAGTTAAGCAAAATTGAGTAAGGGGGTGTAGTGTGGGATTTCTGCTACTACATATGCGCTAGAAAGCAGACGAGGGATTGAACGAGAGATTGCGTAGAAATTGGAAAGAATTTGGATTAACGAGAGAAAAGGTTTGGAGAAGATACTCAAGAATTCATTGAAAAAGAAAAATGGCTAGAAGAAGAAATGTACAAGGGCAACCAACGATTGTAAGAAGAAGTGGGAGACTTCTTTGGAGAAAGGAGGAATGAAACGGGAGAATCGTCAAGGATGAATATGAGAAACGATGGAGAAGATCAAAATCAGCCCACCGATCTCCCCAGTAGCAAACGCAGGCTGTGGATTATGATAGAGTAAGTGTACATACTTGGAGGTCGATTCGAAGACGAGAGGGAAGAGGAGCGGCGGTGGTGAACAATGGACAAGGAGAGCAAGGAATGAATGGAGAAATGAATCCAGGAAACGAAGAAATCGCGGCATTAGAAAGATTGAGACAAACAATACACAAAGAGAGACGGCTAGAGGCGGAGAGAAGCGAGCAAACTTGACAAGATAGAATCATGAATTGAGGATGGAAAATATGAGGTTGCAAAATAGGAGATCAAGAAGTAGCGTGAGATCAAGTTCAAGATCGAATAGGGAAGAAAAGAAGGAGAGTTTTGCCAACGAAAGTACCGAGGAAGAAAACCAACAAGAAACACAAAATCCAAGCACGAGCATGGCGAGAGAAGAGGGGAAATGGAAGATCGTTATATTCCTCGGCCAGAAAATCTTCAAGATGAGCGGAATAGGGAAAATCAAGGAAACATGCAACTCAAGGGCCGAATGACCCAGTTTCTTTGAAGGAGAATAATCTTGCACGGGAGAGAAGAATTGAGAAGAAGCGAGAGATCGAGGATGACATTGAGAGACATTACATTGAACAAGCGCGGCTAGCTCGCGAGAGAGAAAGGATAAGAGCGAGAAATGGAAAATCAAGAGATGGAAGAGGCAATCCGTGAGAATAACCATGACAACCGCGAAAGAAGGAGGGAACAAAATCGTACCAATAGAAATATTAATGAAGAATATGAGAGGTGCGGATGAGAGTGAGAGACAGCCAAGAAGAGAGAACAACCGATATAATGGCGTGCGAATTGTGAAAAAAACGAAGAAGAGCGTCGCGAGGGAAAGAAGAGGAGAAAATAACGAGCGGGAAGGTCAAAATAGGCACGAGCGAAGAAGAGAGAGGCGAGCTAAAAAAGACCGGTAGAATCAAATTCCGAGGCAAATGAACAAATCTTAAGAGAAGCTGCATTTGAAATGAGAGGATTCTTGAATAATAGAAGGGAAGGAGGAAGGAAACAATTGGACGAAGCCATCGCGAGAAGCTGCGAAGAATCCCTTCACGTTAGAAGTACGGATGGGAGGAATACCTCCTAAGTGCAATCTACCCGCATTAACCAACATCTTTGATGGAACAACTGTGCGGTACAACATATCAAGGCTTATATGAGATGTATGTTACAATGGGAGAATCATGATGCTATCTTTGTGCAAATATTTCGCATCAAGCTTAATAGGAGAAGCACTAAAATGGTTTGAAGGTACGCAAGAACACAATCACATCATTTAACCATTTACAAGCCACATTCCTGGGAGCATACATAAGTAACAACTCTTCGCGACAGTGTATTGAAGATGTATTCGGGTTGAAACAAAGGGTTGGCGAGAGCTTAAGGCAGTTGACAATAAGATGGAGGACCATGTGTAGCGAAATGGCGGGACGGGTTGAGGAAAGATATCTCATACTCTCATTTGTGAATGCTCTCTTGCGACCAACTTGTTATACATTCAAATTTTTAGAATCAAAAATACAATCACGATGGCGGAAGCTGCGAGAATTACGGGAAGAATATATTGCCTTAGAAGAAAGACGAATGAAATGAATTCTTATCCGATCGCGAACACAAGCTCTAATGCTGCGAACGCAAGCTTGTTGCCTCAATTCATAAATACTGATGGCGAGTACTTCGCAAGGACAGCAAGCAAGGAAAGGCTGATGAGGGACAAGCGAGAAGATAGTAGCCATGGGAAGCCACGATCAAGAAGAGTTTGAGCGAGAAAGGAACTACTACAACCGTAGCAAACAATAATAAGATTCGAGAGGCTAGATCATGTGCAAGAAACTTACGGTGGACGAAGGCAAAATAACCGTGGAGGGCGAGAGAAGTCGCGAGAATAGTATGGGAAGAGATTAAGATGCCTCCATTTTGAATGCTAGTGTGGAAAAGATATGGGAAGCTATACTTGTGATGGAAAATGTACCAGCACCTTGGAACGTGGGAATGGAACCACCGCCGGGCGATAGAAGTCATGAGTTTTGTTCTTACCATCGCTTCCATGGGCATCAAACAAACGATTGTAGAAACATAAAGAGAATTATTCTCATGATGATTGATCAGGGGAAGCTGAATCACTTTCTAAAGGGAGAAGAAACAGGCCAGACATTACCACCACCACCAGAGATGCACAGAACAGTGTCAGCGAAAGGAAAGGAAACATTTGTGATAGAAGTCGGGACAAAAGCTAAAAACTTGAATTGCAACTCTATCGTTCACTCCTATCGCACAATCGAAGATTTTCATGATAACGTGCTCGGTAGAGTCTTTGCGAGAGATGCTAATGATAAAGAAATAATGAGTCAGCGAGAATGACTTGATTAGAAAAATGGCAGTGAAGACTATTTCTTTTCCCAGATGAAGTGCCAAAAGGAAGAGAAACACATGATAGCCCGTTGGTTGTGAAACTAGAGATTAACCCAAAACCGAGTTGATAGAAGATGATGAAGCGAAGCTTGTTGGGCGATCAACCAGAATCTAATCAATCTTTTGGAAGTTCGGTGAATATTCTTTTTACCATACTTACAAGACGATGGGAGGAAAGGATGAGGATTTGATCCCTCGACATACAAGATATATGGCTTTAATGGCACTTGCAAACAAGCCAAAGGGAGAGGTTCACATGAGAATACCTCTACAAGGATTATCAAGCGATGTTTTATTCAGTGTGGTTGACGTGGAATCTCCATATAATGCGGCGATTGGGAGGCCATGGCTTCATGAAATCTTAGGGGTCGCATCAACATACCACCAATGTATAAAATTTCCACATCCAAATGGCATTGGTATTATACAGGGAGATTGGAAGGAGTCGCAACAGTGTCATGAGGTCGATGTAGAAAGCTGCGAAGAAAGAAATGCCAAAAGAAAGGGTTGGAAGCAACATGTGAGAAATGAGCAGAGAAAGGAAAAACTAATGGTAGATGCTATAGAAGTGAGGACTGAACATATCTCGCGAGGTGAATGCCTGAGACAGAGGCCAATATTATGATAATAAAGAAGCAAAAGATATGAGGAACAAAAGGCATAAGAAGTGAATAATCAATAAAAGCGGGGATGCAAAGTAGCAATTGAAGTAATGATGTCGAGAATCTCATGATCAAGAGTAAATGAGAATTCGATTAAGAAAGAAAAGTGAAATACAACAAATGAAACAGAACTATGCGAATACTTCGTAAACAAATATCAACAAATAATGAAACATGAATGATTGAATGATTTAACAAATATGAATGAGTAAAAGAATGGGACGAACCTTTATGGCGTACACCCTAGTTCGCGAATAACATTTCGTAAGAGGCAAATGTAAGACCTAAAGTGCGTCATATAAGGGGGTATCTCTCGACATGGCTCGGGGAAGGTTACACCACAGCTCCGAAGCACGGGTCATGAAAATTTGGGGCCCATGAAAGCCTATCCAGGAGAGGTACCTTGGATTCCCAACTATATATATAAGGTTATACCCTGGTTGGGCGGCGAGGGTCTCTTCCAAGGAGTCGAGTGTATGCTCAAGGCGCCGAGGTACACGGTTGAGCGAGTGCCGGGATGGACGAACCTACCCCTGGCCATTCTTGGCAAGTCTTGGCATATGTTGCACTCGCCCGAAGAAAACTCCACTTAGGGTGCGAGTCTCGTAACCATAAACCATATAGGTATAAGGGATAAGAGGCTGCGAAAACAAGCAGTTGTTGTTAAGACCCAGGATGGGAGGAGCTAGTCTTGTATGGCCGATGTTTCGCCTCCTTGAAGGGGCAACCGGGGAGATGATAAGGGCGACGCTCTCCATTGGGGAGTGTCAAAGCAGACGCAAATGTCATAAGGCTATGTTTTCGCAAGAAAATTTAGGCTCGTCATATTTGTGCAATGATCTGGCAGAGGCAATAATACTAACGCGAGGGTAAGGCGAGATCAATGGGTCTTTACACGAAAGTGTACGGACGTCCTGCGATTTCGTCGCAAGACGGAAATGTCATGGGACTTTATGTTCGCAAGGATATCTAGGCCTGTCATATTGTCGCAACTAAAACATCTGCGAGAGGCAAAAATACTTGGAAAATGATAAGGCAAGATCAATGGGTCTTTACATGCAAGTGTAAAGACGTCCTGCGATTTTGTCGCGATAAAGGTGGCAGGAAAGACCTCTAATTAGGGAGGTCTAACTTGGAAGACCACACAAAAATGATAAGACAAGGTCAATGGGCCATTGCATGAAAATGTAAAGGCGGCTGCGACCTTGTCGCAACAAGAAGAGATAGAATAAAGATTACCGAAATAATAAGTGGGATTCTTAACTTATGAAGATACTCGCGACCTCGTCGCGCTTGATACATTTCGATAACAATAAAATTATTATCCAACAAAATACATGATGACAACTAAAATCTTCCATCGAAGATAAATAAATGAGGCAAGTATGGGAATGGAAAGGATGAAATATTGTTATTCATCTTCCGATGAAAGAGTTATACATCAATAATGCTAGTCAATTATATTACAAGGAAGAAGCTGCCGAAAAAGGGAGTGAAGATTGAATTTATGGACAACAGACCAAGAAATACACTACAATAAAGAGATCTAAACTTGTCTGAGATATTACAGAGCGAAAAGAAAACAAAAGGAACTATCTCTTTGGTGATTCTTCTCCTTTATCTGATTCTTCAGTTCTATTATTCTCATCGCCAGAGGCTGCGTCTCCTTCGCTAGCTTCACTATCAGAAACGTCTGAGACAGGCAAATTCTCAGGAACCTTTTCAAGAAGCCAGGGATATGAATGCAGAGGGATATTGTGGTCCTTACAAACATACTCCATGGCTCCATTGCAAAACGAACAGACATCATTATTAAAGTTCTCCTTTGTCGTTAGAAATTGTTTCTTCAACTTGAAATATTTATTCTCGCGAAAGAGAGACTCTTGCGAGTTGTTCTTTTCAGTTTCGAGTTCTTCAATTCTCATTTGGAAAATTCTGGCGAGTTGTTCTTTTCGATTCAAGCTCTCTAATTCTAACTTTGAAGCCTCTTCTCAATTCCGCAAATAAGTAACAACAAGTTAATAATTTACAAGCAATACTACGAAGTAAGAAGCGATAAGGTATAATAAGTAACCTTCTCTATCGGATATCATATCTTTAATCAAGGAAGTATGCTCGGCATGAAGACTAACATCAACACCTAGGTTATTCTGGCATTATCTAAAACTTTCGCAGCCCAGGCGAATTCATCATCACTATTAATAACAAGAAGAGAACGAACTTGCTCTTCTCGCTGCTTAAGCATGGTATTCTGATGAAGGAGTTCGTCTCGTTCAACTTGCACACCAAGAAGAGATTTGTGAAATTCTGCTAACGCCTGTGCACCTCTGTTAGTAATGCGATCATTCTCATCTATGAGATCACTAATTTTCTTCCTCAAAGTTTTGACTTTCTCCTCGGAATCAAGGTACATTCGTTTAAAACGATTAGTTAGATTTAAACTAGATCTATGGTCGATCTCTAAGAGGTGATATTTGGATTGAAGATCGTTTAATGAAAGGAGGTTAGTTTTATTAGAGGAACTACTTAGAGATTGATTGAGGTGAGTAAGGAGGACATCATCATTCATAGGCTCGGGAAATGAATGAAGAAGAATGGATTCCTCGGAGAGATTATACACGTCTGCGAGAATAATAGTCAGACAAAGAAAAGTAAAAGATAACATGAAAAGGATTTGAGAATGGAAAATTACTATACCATAAAGTTGCTGATTAGCGTTCTGAAGAGTGGACACCCTATCCCTTTGGGAGTCAAGTTCGGTATTTAACTTTTGAATTCTCTCGTCTTTATCGCGAGATGACGCAGCTTCAATTTCTAATTCTCGAATCTTCTTGTTCAATTGAGAATTCTTCTTCTCAAGATTGTTGCGTCTTCTCTCGAGATCTGAGGCAACTACAAAAGAAGTTCTTCCAACCTATGAAAGAAGATAGAAAAATCATTAATATATATATATATATTTAAAAATTTAAAATTAACAGGGAAATATGACTGCATGCGTACCAAAGATCCAAGTGCATTCAAGAAGTCAGGAGACACACTTCTAGAGGCTCCATTGAAAGAATTATTGCCCTCTAGTAAAGTAGCATTACACACGTTTGCGAGAGCCCCGCAAAGGGAAGCTAGGGGAGCATCTCCCATTCCTTGGAAAGAGTCTGAGAAGATGCTAGATAACTGATCCATAGGAGAACCGGTCGACGGAATCTCCTTAGCAAGAGAAGGATTCGAATCATGGTTATCCTCGTCAGAAGATTCGGAGCTTGAGCTAAGGCGAGAAGAAGACTGAGTCTTACGCTTCTTAGATAATGGAACAGAAGATTTATCTTTGCGAACGACGGTTTTACCTTTACTTCTAATCTTCGCAACTCTGACTTCTTGACTCCAACCTTCGCATACACATAAAGATAAGAAACAGAGGCAACAATATTGTTTCAAATAACAAAGGAAATGTTTCTTACTTCACCCGTAAGCGATCGAAGCAATGTCAGAGTATTTTCCGACGGATCATTCTTGTAGCTTCTTCTCAATCTGGCTATCTGAAAGATTTCACAAACTCAGCAATTATAAAAAGAAAGTTGCGAAGGTAAGATTTGAAGTGGGAAACATACATCTTTTGCCTTCTCAGGCCATTTGAATTCCCAAGGATGGTATCCTGCGAGATTCGCAGGAAGAATATGCGAGCCCGCGATGTAAGGGCCATTTAAGATCAAGGGAACAACCCACCACTTCTCATCCTTGGAATGGCGAGGAGTAGTATTATTGCCTGGGTGCCAGTCAATATCTTGCATGAGTAATCTATCTTCAGGGACATTATCCTTTTTCTTCAGGCGAATGCCCCAGCGAGATTTCGCATTCCTCATGTTTATCACTGCATAATTTTCAAAAAAGTTTTCTACAGTGTACTTCTCAGCAGCTATTTCCAAGTCTGCGAAATTGGGGTTTCTGACAGTATTAGGGTATAAAGAACCTTTGCCAGCACCACGGTTCGCGAACTCAAGCATTAGGCGAATGCAATCGCCACTTAATTGATAAACAGCCCGAGAGAATTTTTCATGGGCCAAGATTTCATAAAATAAAGGCATCTCAGGACTGTATAAGGGGATGGGAAGTCTGCGAGAAGCTGACCTAGCGAGACTATAATTTTTGATCATCACATTGATGATCGGAAAACAACTTTGCGAGGAGAATAGATGAAGATTCTTGATCGGGAATGATTGATAGAGTAAAACCCTTCTCGAGCAACTCTGTTGAACTTCATCAAAAGAAGCTTTGTATGCACGACTAATGGAAGCCATTATCGGTATGGGAATGGATGGAAGGTTAAAGATCAGGATCAGCGATAGAAGGGACGAAGAAAAGATTTGCAGTAGCAGGAGCGCAAATTGCGGAAGAAGAGAGTCAAAGAAAAGTTGCAGAGAGAAACTAAAGGATGAAAAGGAGAGGAAAAGAAAACTATATATAGGGAAAAAGATCCTCGAGAAAAACGAGGTCATTTAATGCGAGAAGAGACATGAACGGTCAAGAATAAACGGTTGAAAGAGACGTGTCAAGAAAAGACATTAATAATCAAAATCCGTGTAAAAGTACAAAACTGAAACAGATAAAGATAAGCAGTCGCAGCAAATCAAAAGAATCACTCTCATGATACTCTTCCCTTCGCAGGAGAAGTATGAGGAGAGACAGGAGACGATACTTCGTATATATCTCAAAGAAGCTTCGGAACTTCGCCAAAGAATAGAGGCAAGTACGTACTTTTCAAGGAAAGTATTCTTTTGCTCGTTCCTTCATCAACAAAGATCAAAGATCGCTACCACAATAGATTTTTCCTTAAAAATCGCTTGTCAAGCAATATTCAAGGAAAAAGAGGCAAGATGTAGGATCGTAATATCGCAACAAACAAGGTTTGCGGGATTAATAAACGACAGCATCGCGAAGGAGTCGCAGGAGCTAAAATAAACGACGCAATGAATAACGACAAGCAAAACATAAAGAAGACGTGAAACCTGGCGAGGGTTGAGGAGTGTCGCGAGAACGAATGTTTGTGCATTTGCGACACTTCGCGGGACATTCCCGAAAATAAAGGATAGCTTAGCTGTCATCCACTATGTATTACCCTATATAAAGGGCTAAGTGAATCTGTTGTGAGGGAGAGATCTTTTGAGGAATTGTTAAGCAAGTCATTAGGAGAGAGAAAGTCTAGGAGTGTTTTAACTTCTAAGTGTAATTCTATTTTCCTGTGTAAACATTTCACGGACTCAATCAATAAATATTCTTGATCTTACATCTTTCAATGGATTAGTTAAGCAAAATTGAGTAAGGGGTGTAGTGTGGGATTTCCTGCTACTACAACCACGAAACCACTACCACTTCCGGATCGGATACCAACAATTCATCCTCTTCTTCCTCCTTCATATCAACCAACACCCCCTTCTTTTATTCGTCACTACCATTTCACATCGCCACCAACAACACATCTGCTGCCACCAAATAGGTGACGATGTTCAGATCTGACATCAACACCACCTCCTCCACCTTCACCACCAGCAACATCACCTTCTCCTCATACTTTTATACCACCAGCACAACCACAACCATCTCCACCAACACCGCCTTCTTATCTTCTTCCTCCAACCCACCGGCAACACCTCCTTCTTTTCCTCCGCCACCACAACTAATAACATGAATCAATTGATAGAAATCTGAAAGTTAGTCGAAATGATTCAGGTATTTGATTATTATTACGAACTCAATTAGAGAAACCAAGGTGGTGAGGTGGTGAATTGATCTTATAGTGGAAATGAACCATCGACGGGGATTCAATTTCATTTGGGAAAAATGATGAATTTTAATGGTAATTTGAAGTTTGTAAGGAACTAAAAATCTTATTATTTCACCTTTTTTTTAAAAATTAAATTTGATATTGGATCTTGTTTTATTGTGAATTTTGTTGTAATTAGGAATTGAAAATCAATATTTTTGGTTTCATCTAATTTTGTTTTAATTTTGTTTTCATCTAAGTACTGACACCACATTATGGTGCTGAATAATTGAGTGACTAATGTAGGTGGTCAGTATTGAATGAGAAGTGCATGGTCATTTAGTCAGTAAGTGGTGATGGTGGTGAGTGGGTTTCATTCCTTATTTTATTAGATTATTTAAGTGCATTTTCATCATTATACTGTACTTGATAATTTGGCCAAGTTTATGTCTTAGTAGTTTGTAGTTTTCATTGTTGGCGGGTCAGAATTGTTACTGGAGTTCGAGGAGAATTGAACAAGCAACGTTTTTTATATTGTTTATGAGCTGTATTAGCTTGTCGTGTTGATATCAAAAACTTATAACACAATATTATTTAATAAAATCTACCCTAGCAGTATTTAAATTCCACAAGTGCATGAGACTGTATAGTTTGAGGTGTTGGACATTCTTTTTTTCATTAAACTATTTTAATTATCACATGGACTTGTACAATACCTCTACTAATTTCTCTTACAGGTAAACAACAAGTACACATTTTTTCAGTGGATATGCTGAAGAGGTATTTGGAAGAAACCAATTTTGGTTTCATCTGTTATTTTTGTCATTTTGATGAAACCAATTTTGATTTCATCTAATTTTGTTAGTTTTTGTTGTAGTATGGTCAGTGTTGAGATGGCTTTAGTATTACTGTAGTAAGTCATATTGAAAGGTTTCAATGAAATGCCCTATTATTTCTAGATCTTCATTATGCTGAAACATCATTGTTAATATATATGGTCGATGGCCATATGAGTTTTATTGTTGGAGGCGATATTCATGGTTTTTAAATTTAAAATGTTTTCTGAAATCAATTTGTAATTTTTGTTAGTTTTTTTCGACGAAACCAGTTTGTAATTTCTCTTATAGGTATACAATTAGCCAACATCTGTTCAAAGGAGATACTGAAGAGGCATTTGTAATTTCTCTTGCAGGTATACAATAAAACCTATAGAGAATCGTATTCAAGACCAATTCATCCAGTTCCCACAGTTGAAAGGCATGCAACAATTTCACCCAAGCTTGTTGTTCTTGGACCTAAAGTTTTCCACAATCAGGTCGCCCAAGTAAGAAGAAAAGGATTCCTAATACAGGTTTGATTCCTAACAAGAAGATGAGATCTTGTGGTGGGTGCAATTTATTGACTACTCGTAACCAAAGGACAAGCCCTACGATCTAGATGTGAAGTCTTATAGTCTAATCTCATTTTGACTACAGTTCATCAACTTTTCATTTTTTACAGTTTAAACATGTTAATTTCATGTTGGTGTTTCATTTAGATTAAGTTTTTCTTTTTTGGTTTCACCTGCAATATGTTGGAACCCTTTTTGGTTTCATCTTTTGGAATAAAAATAGGTTGGAACCCTTTTTGGTTTCATCATTTCATTACTTTTCTAACTTGCATTATTGAGTTTTGCAAGTATGTCAGAATTGTCTTAGCTTTTTCATTTGTCGTGTTACGAGTTATTGCCATGACTTGTTACCATCTTGTCGAATGCCGATCGCCAAAAAGCGATCCTTGGTGTGTTTCCTGTTATTGTCTAATAATTTTTGTTGTAATTGGACTTCTTCCCTGGAACATGAAAATGTTCTATGCCTTGAAATATATCAAAATTTTGAGTTTAAACCAAGCCGTGATACGACCCTTTTCCTTTTTGGTTTCACCTGCAATATGTTGGAACCATTCCTGGTTTCATCATTTTACTGCTATAATGGAATCAAAATATGCCCTTTTTAGTTTCATCAAAAAACAAACATAACATTCCGCGACAATATGGTTTGGGTTAAACAAAATTGAAACCATTACAAACATTGTTTACAACTAGTTGACAATACACTAATTGAAACCATTTATAATACTTATATCAATTATTATACACATTTAAGTTTACAACTAGTTGACAATACACTAATTTTTATGTCTTCCTCTATGATTCTTTTAGTGGGTTGTCCATCAGGATCTTGTAGCACAACTTTGCTCTGTTTTCCACCTTTTCTGAAATATTCTCTTCATGAGACTTCATGTTTCCCTTCAAGAGGCTCTTCATATAATAGCAAACATGAAGGACACAATCTACCATGAAATTACAAAACAAAATTCTCAATGGTTAGCAGTTGCAAAAGAAAATTATTGGTATCAAATTACAAACATTACTGGTAGAACCAACAAGGAAATCTTCATGTATTTTCCCTGCAAAACAAAACTGATTTTAGTAAACAAAACAAGAATAAACTAACACTGCCGTGCCAATACTGGTAAAACCAACAAGGGAATATTGATGAAACTAAAATTGGTTTCATCATAACTACCAGAATTAACCAAGCCAAAACAAGAATAAACTGGTAAACCGACCATAATTAACCAATTCGACAAGGCAATAATGATGAAACCATTTTTGGTTTCATCAAAACTACCAGAATTAATCAGAAAACCAACAGAGTTTTGGTGGAACCAAATTTGACAAAGTGAAAATAATGCGACCAAAAAAAGGTTTCATCAAAACTACCAGAGTTAATCAACACACCAACAGAGTTTTGGTGAAACCAAATTATACGAATTGAAAATAATGCAACCCACAATGGTTTCATCAAAATTATAGAGTTATGGTGGAACCAAATTTGACAAAAGTGAAAATACTGTAACTAAATTTGACTAGAGTTACTTGCTCAAAAAATGGTTTCAGCCTAAATAAGATCAACACGAGTAATATTTTACTAAGCAATTCATCACTATTGATTAGTTTACGAAGAACAGATAAAACGATGATGAATCTAAACAGATAAAACACCGATCCATGTTAGTTCAAACGCTTAATAATTTACGAAGAACATGAAACAAAAGATTCAATTTACCTTTTGGAGTATTTTTGATCGTTTTACAGAGCAACTCATCTTTCTTCTTCACTTGTTGAGCATTTTTCTTCAACATTTTTACCAGATTTTCTGATTTTGGTTTCTACACTTTTGATTTTAGGTCACATTTTGTTTCAATTTTGATTTCTAATCTTAGGTTTCAGGAGAATCGATTGTTTATCAGTTCAAACGAAAGAAAAACGATTTCGTAGATTTGTTTCTGATTTTCGAGAAGCAAAGGAAAGAGAATAGGAAAAAGAAGAACGATGGAATCGAGGAAATGTGAGTATTTAGTTGTTTTTTAGTTTTAGGCTGAAAAATACAAGGGTTATTTCGGACATTTTTGGGATTTTGGGATTTTTTTTAAATCATTTGTTTTGTCGGGCCTATCTTATATCGATGTAGACAGCCCTGGTGTTGTAACGTGCGCATTAATTATTTTATGACATAATATCAGATAATATATTGCAGTGTGTAGTTATATAACTTTGATGTTGAAATGAAAACAATAAAAAAAACAATTTTCCTTTAATAACAAGTATTTAGAGATTTTATTTTCAAATCAAATTATTCTCTAATTATATTATGACATAATATCAGATAATATATGTCATATTATGTGTGTAAATATATAAACTTTGGTGTTGAAATGAAAACAATAAGAAGAACAATACAATAAAATCATTGCGGAACTTCTTAATGGACTACCAAAAATAAGAAAGAAAGATATAAAATGTGAACAAGAAACAAACAACTTTGGATTCTTATTTTAATAAAGCACTATAATGTAGTGTTGTGACACTGATTATGAATTTAAATATCAGTTGGGTTCTATTGGAAGCTTAAACTTTTTTATTATCTTATAAATTTAGCGAGGTTATTAATTTAGCACACTGGCCCAAATCGAGATTGAAAAAAATATATTATTTTAACGAAGTTATTAATTTATCGCGGATTAATTTAACGAAGTTCTATTGTATATCGCTATGTATTTCGGCCGCATCTCGGGGCATAACATGAAAAATTGGTGGTTCTCGAAATGATACATGCTCTCATCCCAGGGAAGGAACACCCACCTTCAGATGGCATCACAAACCTTAGGTTCTAAATTATTATAAAAAATAATACCGACGATTCTTCTGGGTTCACAACGGATTTTGGTCATACGGTTAAAGTGATGCTCTAACTTTTTCGTATTGATCAAAGCTTATTCAAAGGAATCGTATAACTTGTATGGTTGCAGATTATAAGTCAACTGCAATAGTGAATGAAATTTTGATATGCTAAATGGTGTCATTGATTTTGAATTTCATATAATCTAATATGTTGTTTAAGATTCATTATGTTTATATCTCATTCAAACATATAATAATATGAGATAGAGAAGATGCAATTCGATATTACAGGTTTCAATTTTTAGTGTGGATGCCGATAATATTGGATTCTAAGCCAGTAATTTTTTTAAAACATAACTAGGATATACATGTGCACCTAATCTATTGGCTTAGGTTGTTTTAGTTTAACAAATGTTAGTTAGTTTATCTGTTACTTTACGAGCTGCTTGGTAACCATTATAATTAAGGATTATCATCCCATAGTCCATTATATAGCTCATAGTGGGTTGTATATGTGTTTGGTAACCATTATAATAATTGATTATTTTAATTATAATCGAAAAATCCATTATTTTCAGAAAAAGAAAAAAGTTATTTTAAACAATTATTATAATCAATTACTATTATTTTTTATCAAATTGAGTTGGGTTTTTTCTTCTTATTTTCTCTAAACTATTAAGAGAGAGCTAAAAAATAATAGAGGACTTAGAAAAAAAATTCCAGATCATTGTTTTCCTTCTCCCTTTTAAGAGCATTTTTTCAAAGATAATCAATTATTTGAGAAAGGTGTTTGTAAATATTTATTATAAAAATGATTAAACTAAAATCATTTATCATATATTTAGATCATCATAAATTTTACCAAACAAGACCTATGGTTCACAACTTAATGCTATCGGTTTCTTTTAGGTGTGTGATGTGCCTTCTGAAGACAAACCTTAACTTTTGGTGCTCATAAGACTTCTGCACCATCCAATGGGGTCCAACCACTAAAGCTCTAGTTGTAGAATTTGATGTTAAGACGATGCATTCAACTGAAAAAATCTTAATTGTGGTTGCTTATAGTTGAATTTTAGACCATGAACTTTCTAAAACCTGCTTCCATCTCAGATATTGAAGAAACTAAACCCCCTAGCGGACCAGTTTGTTGGATGTGCATTCTTCTAATGTTGCTGATTTGAGAGTTGCTAGGAGCAAGTTCAATCTAGAGTAATGGCGTGTTCTTTGTGTTGAGTAACATTTTTACATGTTTTCCAGTCACTTAAGTATCTATAAAAACTCGGATTAAACCATTATCCCATCTTGGGAGCTATTATATGTGGAGGTTAATATTCGAAAGGGATCATTTGTTTTCTACATTTCTTTGAAATTCGACAATTGGGTGTTTTCCTTGTAGCGTATATGTTTATCTCAGCTAAATTTCTTGGGACTACTTGGCAGAAATGAATTGTCGGAGTCATCGAAAAAAATAGTACTCCAATGTGAATATCTTCGATGTAAAATTGTGTCCTCAACTTAGAATGAACGATATTATCGAGGTAATGATGACATGAGTTATTGCAATTTCAAAGATTCATCTTACCTCAAGGTATTACTTGTTTTACACTGTTACTTCATTTACGGTGACACATTTTGTTGAACCTTGCTTATCAGTTTAGAAGTAATGGTTATAGCCCACAATGCATAATTATGCATTATGAACCACTGATTGTGGTTCTTAATTGTGTTAATCATTTCTCAACTTTTTTTCCCTAAAATGCGCTTTAATGTCACCTTTAGTATTTGTGCTATGATCGCTGTCGTATGCGTCAAAAATAATTTCACTTTCCTAAAGTATATGATAAGAAAGAGTTCGTTTCCACAGAGAGGCAATTGTAGTTATTATGTATTCAATTTCCTAAGTAACCAATTGGGGGGATTTCTGATTTTTATGTAAGCAATAGAAGTAAATTAAAAGCAAAGTAAATTAGATAAATGATCAATGAGAGAAAGATATTGGTCAAGGAATTCATCTTCAATCTTAAACATGTGTTTGCATATATGATTATAATTACAATTTAAGCTCTTCATCATCAAAAGCCTAGAGTATCAAGAGAGAAAGATAATCTATTAATTTCCTAAGTTCATCAACACACACATTAGAGCTGCGTATGTGAATTCTTCCTAAAAAATAACCTAACGCCTTGCGCTAATTAAGTTCAATTCCTAGGAGCATTAAGTTTCAGAAATAGGCTAATCAATGCAATTGTCATACATTGCGCATAACAATTCGGACAATGGTAAAACTCTACATATGATCACAAGAGTGTATCACTACAAACCGTGATAATATTATGCTACTTGTATTCGGGGTTATCGCTCGATGAAAAACCCTAAAATAGCTATGGACAAGGATGCAAGTCAAATTGATTGGCCACTCAACTAAACAAACATCTAAATCCTATCACAATACATCAATCATGTGATATTAAAAACAGTAGAGATTTGAACGAAAATCAAGAGAGAAAACTAATACATAACTCAAGCACAAATTTTAGAAATAGGACTACATCCTTAACCAATAATATTAAATTATCTACTCATAGCTATGAAGTTCATCATAAAAATATTAATTGAATATAAGAAGATGAACAAACCAAACCCTAGTAGCATAAACAAAAGAGGCTCTCTCCTTAGCTCCAAGAATAATACGTCCCCTCCAAAAGTTGTAAAAGTCTTCTTTTTATAGCTTTTCCTCTCTTCCAAAACTAGGTAAAGTCTCAAAGGTCCAATAGATAGAAGTCCACCAAGCCCATGTGTGAGGAATACCCATGTAGAAACTCTGCCCAAAAACTGTCGCCGGAAATCATAGGTCGGAAGTTGGCCGGAAAAGTATATCAAGTGACCAGCAAAGTCCACCCGGTCACCGGTCAAATCGGTCAGGTCAACTGAGTCAATTGACTAACTCAGTTAGATCATGAGTCAAACCCGAGTCAGCTATTCAGGTGAGCTAACTGGGATGACTTGGTTTAGGTTCCATGGAATAAGCCATTTGCACTGGCCAAGACTAATGCCGCGCCATAATTGCTTCCTTTGGCCAATGTTCCAGCCAACACACTTCACTGTAATCTCCTGAGTCTTGCAGCACACAACCAAGACCAAAAACTGAAAAGACATCCTGCTTCTTCTTAGCTTCAATTTCTTCTCTGCTCCAGCTGCAATTTCTCATCCATGGCAACACACAACATCAACACCATTCCAAGTTCTGGCACCACCTAGTCAACCACAGAAAACCCCATCTGCATTTCATACACACTCCCTTACAGGCTTCACCTGCAACGCTTTCACTCGTAATTCAACAACACAATATCTGAGCCAACCCATTCTTCCACAAAAGCCACCATTTCGTGTTCCTTGTTCTTTCGACTGCAGTAGCACCATTCTCCAGAGTCACATGCTCATCATCCATCCATTCTCAATTCACAGCAACATCAACTTCATTGTCACTATCTTCAGCCAACATACTGCAGATGCAACCAGTGCTCATCATCACTTAGTGCGTCTATTTCTCCGTTTTCAGTTCCTCAGCTCAACCTCTCTTGTTACAACTTCCATGTCAATAGAAGCACAACTCCCTTCTTGCTCTATTTCCATCTGAGCATCACCTCAATACCTGCAACTGTAATATCACCAAGTACTCAGCTGATGCTTACTGCTAACATCCTGGCATTCATCATATGCTCAGCACTACAGGTTTCGTCACCAACAACCCATGGCACCAATTCTTCTCATTTGCTTCTTACACCATCCAGAGCAACATCGCCACCTTCATTCTTGCATCACCAGCTGCAACTCAACCATTCCATCGATCTCTTCTCACCACTGCCATAACAACACTAGCTCAGCTTCCTTGGTCATTTATCACTTGCAAATGCCTAACACTCAATCAATTCCATATCCTTGTCAGCAGAGACTCAGCTTTCACCTCCATTCCATCTCCTTGTGACTCGGTTCCATTTGAACACCAGCAACACACCTCATCGACACTTCACTGCATCAGTTAGCATCATCATTTACTCAAGCCATCAGTACCTCCTTCCATGAACATCACAGCATCATCTTCATCACTACCACCGGAGACTCAGCCTGTTCCTATAGGTATCACAAATAAGACCACCTGCAACACCATCTATCATTTATTGCCTCAGTATCTCATACCTATCAACAGCTGCATTGTAGACTAACACCACCAAGTCCATGTCTACACTATCTCCACTCCAAAGAACTCCACGTAACCACCAACACCGATTGCCATTATTCTCGCAAAACTCGCCTAACATTCATCTAGTCACTGCTCCATTCCTACTGCCAGTAAACCTTGACCTGTCTCAGTTCATCGCTGTCAACACCATCTTCTCTTCTTGACCTGATTTCTAATAGTGTGTGAGTCATTATATGTGAGTACTTGAGGAATACGCGTAAGAGTCGAGTACATATACTCATGGTCTCTGTAAGAGAACAACAATATTTCTAATCAATATTATCAAACCCTTAACCAATGTAAACATACGGATCTATCTTGGTATCAGATTCAAAAATTTCAATTTCTGAGGGTAATCGATTCTAGCCTGTGATTTCTTCACCATTATCACCATTATTTCATCATCAACTTCTTCTGGTGCTATGATTCAGAGATTTAAAATGTTGATTCGGAAATGAAATCAACAAGAATTCGTGTAAATTTGATCCGAGTTTTTCTCTCAAAAGACCAAATTCATAGATCTGAGTTCTCCGCTTCTTCAACAATGGAAATCATCATCCTCTTCTTCCATTAATGGTGTTTTTTAGGTAAGAATTAGGGTTTATGTTTCGAATCTGATACTTCTACAACAACATAATAAGCATGTTTTAGATCTGAATTTTGGTCTCCTCAATCGTGTTTATAGCGATTTATCATCTTCGGTTTGGATTTCGGTTGGTTATTCAACTTAATTGGATGACAAAAACGACGCTGGTAATCTCTATCTCCATTTTTTGATTACTTCAGCTCTAATTCATGTGTTCAGTTCAAAATCAATTCATCTTCAAAGTTCAATTTCATCTTCATCTTAGTTCCTCTTCATCAATTAGTTTTGCTTATGCTACCTAAGTGGTTAGAGGAAGCAATCTATGTTTAATTTTGGATTCGAAGATAACTGTTATTGGAAATTGGTAGATGTTAAGCTGTTCTTATTAGTTTCTACTACCAAAGAGATACGGGAACTTCCTTAAATTGTCCAGCTGAACATCTAAGGCCTCTGTTGCTGAATTTTGCTGCACTGGATGCTTAAATTGCTTTATTCAGTTTCATTCATATTGCTTACTTCATCTCAGTCCTCACCTAATGTATGGTGTTGTTGTCTTCTGCACGTGTGAGGTGATATAGCTAGGTATGAAGTTTAGAAGTTGAGTTTTGATTATGGGTATAATCTACGGATTCGATTTTGAGTTGAAGTTATGTTTGTTGAGTTTGCTTATGAGTTTACGTGTGACAGTCGAGTACATATACTCATGGTCTTCATTGGAGATATAATTTTCTTGCTTGGGAAGATTTTAACTTCTTCAACTGTAAAGACTTTGAGTTCATGTTTTGCAGAGTATGTGCAGAGTACTTTTATCATATAGAGTATTGTGCTACAATAGTTTACTGTATCTCTCGTCTACAAGTGCTATCTTTTTCAGTTTCTACCTGCAATACAAGGTACAAGTACAACTCTTGTCTGAGCAACTACTATTCAACTGCTGAAATCATTTATTTTTGCTTATTGCTACACCAACAACTGCTGCAACTTTAGTTCATATCATGTCTTCTATGCGGTTGTTAAATCTCTACTGTTGCAACTCCAACAACAATTGGTACCACCTATTTCTATTTCTGGCCTATGTATGTCAGTGTGTGCCGGTTCCCTCTTTTTTGCATCAGCTTTTCTTGTTATTCCTGTCTACTTTTGATGCCAAATGCTGTGTACAACATTAACTGGGCTACGATGCTACGTCGTCTTATGCATGCTCCTACACCAATTTTATTCGGCTAAAGATACTACATCTCTCATATCTGGATTATCTTTTCTTGTTTTATGTTTCTTCAGGTCTTGTACTGTGAGTGTAAATATGTAATATCCTGCAACTGTTAAGAGAGTGTGTGATGTGAGTCATTGTATGTGAGTGTGTATGCAAGTTCAATGTCCATTTGCAAGGCACTTGAACTTGAGGGGGGATAATAGTGTGTGAGTCATTATTTGTGAGTGTGTGAGGAATACTTGTGAGAGTCGAGTACATATACTCATGGTATCTGTAAGAGAACAACAATCTTTCCAATCAATATTATCAAACCCTTAACCAATGTAAACATACGGATCTATTACCATTTCATAACTCAAATCAAAAGCAGATTCAACCTAAACCCAAAACTCCATGTTCTTCATCTCAGATCATCTTCGATTCCATCTCTGTATCACCGGCTTGATAGAAATTTCACCAAAACCAGCTCCAATCTCAACTCCACTACAGATCTATCTCGAGCAATGAACCATCGCATGAACACAAGAACAAATCCTAGCTCGGAATCTCAGAAATCATCACAGAAACGAACCCATCTTCTTCAATTACTCAAATTATAGACTCAAATTATCACCATCTGCATCCAAGCTCGAAACCCCTCTCAATTTCATCACCAATTCTCCGATTCTCTCAGCGACAACAGCTTCTTCTCGATCTCCCCTGAGTTTATCACCACCAACAGTTTTATGATCGCTTCTGAATTCACACACACAACAGAAAATCACACCCATTTAATCTCTTCTCCGATTCATTTCTGCATCTCAGACATCCAACAGCCGCTATCTTCAGACAGAGAAGAAGAATAGTGATTTTCTTCTCTGATTTTTAGGTTTAGTGTAGGAAATGAGGTTGGATATAGCCACCCATGTACTATTGGATAAGGGCCAACTAAAATGTCACCCCTTCACATGTACAGTCAGTTCTAGGTAACTGACAAGCTTAATCAATGATTTTGCCCGTAACTTTCTCATGCGACGTCGGAACGTCCTCCTTCTTTCGCCACTGACTTAATCTTTCCGCTCTACCCAAGATGATGAGATGAAATCCAGGATTTAAACGAGTTACACTTTATTTTGCTCCAATGACTCCAAAACACCTATAAAACTCAAAAGCAAACATAAGATGCATAGTTTTCATGAAAACTCGCAAAGAAAGCATAAACAATAGATAATAATTAAGGTGTTTTACAACACCTATCATGCTCCAAATCAAAACCATGTTATATTGCCAAAAATTGTTGGGTTTTTCTTTAAGCACTAAAACACGAATGAATTTAATTGCATAAGTATAAATTTTGGTGTTGTACCTTGAAATATTTTCTTTTAAAACGAAGAAAGAATTGCTTTCATTCATCATCATGTTGGAAAACTGGGTTGCAATAGAAGATGAAATAACACAGGAAAAGAATGTTGTACTCCAAACTTTCAAGGCTCATACGATTTCTTTTAGACAATTATTTCTACCCTCCCAATAAATTGGAGATTACAACAGGTATGTGAAATAATGCCTTCAGGATACAATGAAAGCCCTACAACGGAAATTGAATTCAAGATTTGTACCCCTTGATCCAATCAAGAACACATGTAAACAGGATTTCTGATGATGCTTTAGAAAAAAGAGAAAACAGAGAAGTTTTTTTTTTTTCGATATGTGTTCAACGAGTTATGGGAGAGGCCATTTATAGAGGTTTTCATTAACAGGTTTCTCTTCACGAAACGATGAGTCTCTTCATCATCAGACATCAATGGCGTCTGTTGGATTTGAATATTCTGAATATGTTTGTAACGGTCGAAAAGCGATTACGTACCACAAAAAATTCC
This sequence comes from Papaver armeniacum, assembly GCA_023531295.1. Lineage (NCBI taxonomy): Eukaryota > Viridiplantae > Streptophyta > Magnoliopsida > Ranunculales > Papaveraceae > Papaver > Papaver armeniacum. The sequence continues at coordinate 165,511 of JAJJWW010007961.1, forward strand.
CGGGCGTTGCCCCCTAGACCCCCACCAGGGGCGGTCTCCCCTGGACCCCACGATCCCCCCTTGGATAGCGTAGTTGAAAATATTCCAACACATCATACTTCTATTTTTTTTTTATTACAATACTACACATAAATGAGACTCAAAAGATTACAACCTATTATAAAAAAAGAAAACCCAAACTAAAAGAAATAAAGCTTTCACATCATTTTGATGTCTTTGATTGCCATTTTCATTCTTGGTTCATCGGAAAGACATTTCACTTTCGTGAACTTCGCTAATGTAGTTGTTAATTGCTGATAACAATCTTCAATCTTCCTTAACATCTTCACTAGGTGTTTACTGCTCAGAAAAAAAAAAACTTCTCACTGCCAGAGAGGCTTTGTATTATCTAGATCTTCACACTGTCAGTATGACGTTTACATGACTGTTATATTGTTGCTGCAGCTGTGGTTCAGTCTACTTCCTTACTTTCAGATCATCATTTCCATCCCCGTTAGAAACAAACCACTAGGAGTAGTTTGAATAGCTATAGTCACATCTTTGGCATAATTTTTTTCCTTCGTAAATTTTGGTACTCTTCTAACCTAATAACATTCATCTGGAACCAATTTCGACTATTTGTGGCTACATTTGGCTGAACCTGTATAACTTAGCAGGAAAATTAACGAGACGAGAGAAGTGAAGGGTTGCAATTGATCAAATTGTACACGGGGACATTTTTGTAATTACAATAAGATAATGGGGTTAATGAAATTGTCCGAAAAGATGTACTGACATTTGTGAGCATTAACGTGGACAAATTCACGGTGTTGATAAAAAAAACTACACAATGAATTAGTTTGTACAAAGGGATTGTGGATATTTAATAGGGGTTAAATCAAAATGCTCCAACTTTAATTATAGTTGTTTACTTTATGGGTTTCTTAACTGGCATATATATATATGATACAAGTTAAGCATTAATATTATATTGATTATAAGCTAGCTTGTAGCCCTGTATTACGTTAAAAGTAGGATAAAATTAGGCTCACCCACACAAATATCTAGTTTTATGAATTTCAAAAAGTACGAAGGATAAATGAAATGTACTTTTATCTTAACCTTTAGAACGCCAATTTGGTCAAGAAGCTTAAAATTTCGTAACTATAATTTTTAAGAAAAAAGAAAAAAATGTCTTAACAATTTTGAAATGGAAAATGTATTTGTAGTATGGTGTTAAAAAAAAATTGACCCTAAGTTTATCAAGAAAATTAAAAATGTCAATAATTCAGAAAACGATTTCCTGGAAAAGTTGGATACCATTACAGCTAAGTCTATAGGCAAACTTCCTAAAGCTATGGATATTAACTGCAAACTTTCATTTTATAATAACCCTGGCAGTTTTCAACTCTCCCGTCACTTCGGTATGCTTGTGATATGTACTTTTATTGAAGAAAGTAAAAGGCATGATAAAAATTCAGACTATGTTAAGATGCACCAAAAAGTTATGGGGACTTGGTTTCATCTCCCTACGGATAGCTGGCGAACTGAAAAAATTTGGAGTAAGGGAAACGTTTATATGAAAATCTTCAACCTCCATGAAGTATGGTATGCCTGTTTATATGGGCATAATTCAAAAAATCTCAAGACGTTTTGTAGTTCAAAAAAGAACATTCCCTTAAGTTATGTAAAACATTGCATTCTAGTAAACAAAACTGGAACACAATCTAATAGTACCTACCAGATAAAAGGAAGGACTTACTTTAATTATTACCACAGTACTAAATCAAGTAACGCACAACTAATCTTTCAGTCTATTTTTGATGTAACATTGTGTCCTCAAAAACTAAATATGAATGATATTATCGAGGTATTGATGACATGAATTTTTACAATTTCAAAGATTCCTTTTACCTCAAGGTGTTATTTGTATATTTTGGTGTTGTCTCTTGAATCTTTTTGGAATGAAGAAACAATTGCTTTCATCCGTCATCATACTTCTGCTTTTTGGTTTATTACAATGTTACACATAAATGAGACTCAAAGGATTACAATCTCTCGTAAAAAAATAAAACACAAACTAAAAGAAGGAAAGCTTTGGCATTGTTTTGATGTCTTTGATTGCGATTTTTTTCTTTCTTTTCTTGGATTGTCAGAAAGATATTTTACTTTTATGAACTTCGCTGAATGTAGTTGTTAATTACTGACAACTGTCTTCAGTCTACCTTAACATCTTCACTAGGTTTTACTGCTCAAAAAAAAAAAAAAAGCTTCTCACTGCCGGAGAGTCTTTGTATTATCTAGATCTTCACACTGTCAGTATGACGTTTACATCACTGTTGTATTGTTGCTGCAACTGTGGGTGATTTTTCGGTCCACTTCCTCACTTTTAGATCATCATTTTTATCCCCAGTGAAAAAAAAATCACCAAGAGCAATTTGAATAATTCTAGCCTCATCTTTGGCATGAATTTTTCCTTCATTAAATTTTGGTACTCTTCTAACCTGATAACATTCATCTGGAACCATTTTCGACTATTGGTGGCTACACTTGGCTGAACCTGTATAACTTAACAGGAAAATTTACGAGACGAAGGAGAAATGAAGGGTAGCAATTGATCAAATTATATACATGGAGGTCTTTGTAATTACAAGAAGATAATTGGGTTAATGAAAATTGTTCGGAAAGGTATACTGACATTTGTGAGCATTAGCATGGAGAAATTTAGGTGTTAAACTAAAATTACAATGAATTAGTTTGTACACAGGGATTGTGGTTATTTAATAGGGGGTTAAATCAAAACTTTAAATAATAGTTGTTTACTCTATGGTGTTTCTTAATTGGTATACATGATATCGGCTAAGCATTAATATTTGTATTGATTTTAAGCTAGATTGTAGCCTTGTACTACATTAAAAGTAAGATAAAATTAGGCTCATCCACATAAATATCTAGTTTTCTGAATTTCAAAAAGTACGAAGAATATATGAAATGTACTTTTAACTTAACCTTTTGAACGTAAATTTTGGTCAAGGAATTTAAAATTTTGCAACTATAATTTTTAAGGAAAAACAAAAAATGTCTTGACAATCTTGAAATGGAAAATGTATTTGTAGTATGGTGTTTTAAAAAAAATCAACCCTAAGTTTATGAAGAAAATCAAAAATGTCAATATTTCAGAAAACAATTTCCCGAAAAAGCTAGATACTGTTACAACTAAGTCTACAAACAAACCTCCTAAAGCTATAGATATTAACTGCAAACTTTCTTTCATAATAAACATGGCATTTTTCAATTCTCGTGTCACTTTGATATGCTGGTGATATGTGTTTTTATTGAAGAATGTAAAAGACAAGATAAAAATTCTAAAAATTCAGACTATGTTAAGATCCACCACAAAGTTACGGGGACTTGGTTTCATTTCCCTACAAATGGCTGGCCAACTAAAAAGATGTGGAGTATGGGAAAGTTGATATGAAATTCTTCAACCTCCATGAAGGATGTTATGCATGTTTATATGGGCATATTCAAAAACTTTCAAGACGCGTTGTAGTTCAAAAAATAACAATTCCTTAAGTTATGTAAAAAATTACATTCTCGTAAACAAAATTGGTAAACAATCCAATGGTACCCAATTGATAAAAGGAAGGGCTCACATTATTTATTACCACAATACTAAATCAAGTACAATACATATGGTCTTTCAACCTATCTTTGATGTAACATTGTGTATTCAACAACTTAATATGAATGATATTATCGAGGTCATGAGTTATTACAATTTGAAAGATCGTCTTACCTCAGGGTATTATCTGTATATTTTGGTGTTGTCTCTTGAATCTTTTTAGAGCGAAGAAAGAATTGCTTTCATTCATCATCATACTTCTGTTTTTTGTTTTTATTACAATATTACACATAAATGAGACTCAAAAGATTACAACCTATCATAAAAGATAAAACCCAAACTAAAAGAAGGGTAGCTTTGTGTTTGTAGGTGAAAATGGTTTCTGCTGACTTCGGTAATTGCGGGTGTGCAGGTGAGAAATAATTTAAACCCTAAACAATGTACTGCAAAGGAGTACTTTAGATTCGAGAGATCAATCTGTACAAGTCCGGCCTAAACCAAGAAATGGCCGTTCCGGACTTGCTTCGGTCACAAAGCGGGAGCGAGAATGGGTTGGTTTTGGGGAGGGAAGCAAGGAAAGTGGTGAGACCAGAATAGTTGATTCTGGAAGAGTAGTTGGGTTACTACGACTTGTTATCAGAAAAGTGAGAGGGCTCTCAAGGTGAGCAAGTAAGTATTTCTGAGTGTTGTATCTCCCTATGAACTTGTTGTTCAATGGAAATAGGTAAGACCTATTTATAAAAGTCGGAGTAAAAACGTACCCTGGTCTCATTAAGGAGTGGGGAAGTAAATGGGAGGAGGTGGTAACCGTATGCATGGAATTGATGTTCCATAAAGTGGTTAACGCATGAAACTGCTAACGTTATGGAATTGATGTCACATAAAGTTGTTAATGCATGTGCTTTATGTCCCATGAACGTTTCCCACATAACTTCCCATATTTACTAACCGCCTCACCCTTATGACACTTCCTTATGACGGGCTTAGTGTACGCCGCACGCTGTAAACCGCCAAATCAATACCCAAAGAGGATCCCCCAGTTTGTGTTGATGTCTCGAATGTTTTGGAAAACATTTAGCACGTTGTTGTGGCTTTGCAAGTCAATCTCGGGAAACTTGCCAGCCTGGTGACCTTCGACGGTCGAGATTTTGCATCTTGAGAGGAGGGGCAACCGTTGATCGTTGCACGCCTTCGTTTTGGTAGCCGCGTAGTGAGGGCCAACGTGGTGGCGCGGCTAGGTTGGCATGCCGTTGGCATGGCAAGGTTTGGCGTGGCCAAACTTAGGTTTTCGGGCTAAAGGTTACCATGTGTCGTCTGGTAACCTTGGATGGCTAGGATTTGCTCCTAGGATTTAAGGGCAACCGTTGATTGTTGCACGCCTTCGTTTTAGTAGCCGCGTAGTGAGGGCCAATGTGGTGGCGCAGCTAGGTTGGCATGCCATTGGCATGGCAAGGTTTGGCGTGGCCAAATTTAGGTTTCGGGCCAAAGGTTACCATGTGTCGTCTGGTAACCTTGGATGGCTAGGATTTGATCCTGGGATTCAAGGGCAACCGTTGATTATTGCACGCCTTCGTTTTGGTAGCCGCGTAGTGAGGGCCAACGTGGTGGCGCGGCTAGGTTGGCATGGCAAGGTTTGGCGTGGCCAAACTTAGGTTTTCGGGCCAAAGGTTACCATGTGTCGTCTGGTAACCTTGGATGGCTAGGATTTTCTCATGGGATTGAAGGGCAACCGTTGATTATTGCACGCCTTCGTTTTGGTGGCCGCTTAGGGAAGGCCAACAGGGTGGCGCATCTAGGGTGTGGTTAGGCTTGGCATGTGGGGCCAAGGGTTCGCCTTGGGCGTGGCTAGCTTTGGCTAGGTGCGATTTTGGCTTGGCATGTGGGGCCAAGGGTTTGCCATGGGCGTATGGCGTGGCTAGGGACAAGGCAAGGGCGTTTGGCCTGGCATGATGTGACTAGCATGGCTAGGGCCAAGGCAAAGTGCGTTTGGCATGGCGCGACTAGCTTGGCTAGGTTTGGTTTGGCTTGGCATGTGGGGCCAAGGGTTTGCCATAGGCGCATGGCATGGTTAGGGCCAAGGCAAGGGCGTTTGGCTTGGCATGATGTGACTAGCATGGCTAGGGCCAATGCAAAATGCGTTTGGCATGGCGCGGCTAGCTTGGCTAGGTTTTGTTTGTTTTGGCATGTGGGGCCAAGGGTTTGCCATAGGCGCATGGCGTGGCTAGGGCCAAGGAAATGGCGTTTGGCTTGGCATGATGTGACTAGCATGGCTAGGGCCAAGGCAAAGTGCGTTTGGCATGGCGCGGCTAGCTTGGCTAGTTTTGGTTTGGCTTGGCATGTGGGGCCAACGGTTTGCCATAAGCGCATGGCGTGACTAGCTTGGGCTAGGTGCGGTTTTGGCTTGGCATGTGGGGCCAAGGGTTTGCCATAGGCGCATGGCGTGACTAGCTTGGGCTAGGTGCGTGACCAAGCTAGGGTTTTGGGGCAAAGGTCGTTTGGTAACCTTAGACGGCCAGGATTTGCTCCTGGGATTGAAGGGAAACCGTTGATTGTTGCACACCTTCGTTTTGATTGCCGCGTACTGAAGGCCATTATGGTGGCGCGTGATGAGTGCCAAATAGTGCATATTTATACACCTTTTTATTGGCATTTTACTCATCTTTTGCGCTTAGAAATCAGATATTATCCCAGATTCTGTGTTTTCTTTGTTTTCAAGAATAAATATTTGTATTAATTAATTTTGTGTTTTTAGGCAATAAATAAAGCTTGGAGAATCGAGGAGCTAAAGAGCGAAGAATTGGAGTCAAACATCTATGGAGCAGAGATAGCCAAAGCCAGCGCAAGCAAATCGATTGCAACCCAACAAGGAAGACATGGGCTAGAGCTACCCACGACCGGATCCGAACCCGCTCATCCCGAGCCGTTGAGATCTCTATCTTCCACATCCAATGGTCATTGCCTCCACGTGCATCATAGATCGCTTCTCCGTGCAACACCGAGATCAAGCCAAAACCGCTTACCTCCCCGAGGCGTTCGGATCTCCATCGGCTCCATCCGACGCTCGCTAGGCCATTCTCATCGACTCCATTGTTCATGCCTCACAACAAATTGCCCATACCCCTATACCCTAATCGAACCAAACCATTATCTCCTTTCACTTTCTCTTTCTTCTTCCCTCACTCGGCAGAGCGAGCTCTGCTCTTCCTCGTCTCCACCATCCTTTCACCACCTTCGCCCATACCAGTTCACAGAGACCCATCATCACCTTCTTCCATCACCAACAACCCCATCAGTAGTACCGCACCAGTTCTATAGGTCTAGTCATCTCAATCATAGCTTCTCTCAAAACCCTAGAAGCTAGGTTTGAGATAACTTGAGAACTAGGGTTTCACCTGATCGAAGCAAGGGAGTTGTTGAAAGCCGAATTGTGAGGGAGAACAGCGTTTGAGTATGGGTACACAGTTTTTAATTTTTTTTATCTTTAATTTATGTTTTGAAATTAATTTAGGGTTTGGGTGTTTTTTCGGCCGGCATGTATAAATAAGAACTTGCCTGTGTGTGAGAGACTCACGCCTGGATTAGCCAGTGCAGTCATTTAGTTTTAATTCTGTTCTTTATCATTTTATGATGTTTTAATTAGTTTTGTTAGGGTCTCAATGAAACCTTGTTGCCATATTGTGTGTTTATGCTCTGATGAACTTTCTTAAATGATTAAAATTATAATTATGTCTTCAATTAGGGCTTCCACTACTTTTCTCTCACAATGGATGTCTTGCATCCATTGTAGTTAGGTTACATCTGTTGTGAGATTGCCACAGCTCATACCTTAGGCACAAAAGCTAATTCCATTGACTAGTTGTACTTAATTAGACAACTAGTGCTCTGGTTAGCACTTTTTGTTATTAGAAGCATAACTTGGAGAAACCCCTTATATAGGTGGTGGGTTTGACACCCTGCCCTTATCAGTCAAGGATAAGAAAACCTCAACTCAGTTGAGCACACAATAAGAATTCAGAGGTGGATTTGCAGACCTTAGCACCCTTTTATCTCTGTCCTTTACCTTAGTTTAGGATCACATTTCAATATCAGCCGTTTCGGCATAAAAATATCTGTGTTACCATCTGTTGTCACTTGTTTTCACTTGAAACTCAGTTGAGAAAGCCTTAGATCACACACAAAGCACACACAAGTCCTTGTGGGATCGACCCGTACTTGCCGCGTCTCCGATAGACGCCGTGCACTTGCGGTATTACATGTAGGTCAAAATATAAACATCTTTAGAGGCCTACCAAGTTTTTGGCGCCGTTGCCGGGGACTTGGCGTGTGCCCAGAGTGATTTTTGTGCTCATTACATCACTGTACATTTTCACTATGTATTTTTCCTTTTAGTTCTGTAGTGAAGTCTTGCATTGTTCTGCATCTGTTATTACATCTGTTAACTTAGAAATTACTTCTTTGTACATATTTATTTTGTTTTTGCTGTTTTTAGTCATTTTTAGTGTAAATTGCGGTAGTTTGCCTTTTACGTAACTTGTATCTTGTTTTAATCCTTGCAGCACCACGTAGCTCGGTTCACCACTGTACATATTTATTTTACACCTTGCATTGTTAATTTTAGCCTTATGTTAGTATAGCTTAGCTTTGTCATTCCATATGTTATTGCTTTGTGATTCCCTTGTGTTAGTATTCCATCTGTTATTCCTTGTGTTATAACTTAGCATCATACATCTGTAATTTCCTTTTGTTCTTGTTTAACCTTGTGCTTGTAGTCATCATAATTAGCTCTGTCACTTAGTGTGATTATTCGTAGCTTGCACTCACTTTGCATCTGAGCTACAACTTAATAAGTAACTTTGTAAGCATGTTTGCCTTATCCCGGTCGGTCAAGTTATTTTTAGGTTTGTATGAAAATTCTTCAATTTTGCCTTAACCTGCACAAGTTTGAGAATTAAACTCCGTTGTTGAGCTAGCAGGTGCTTGATGTGCTTGCTGCGGGGTTGAGCTCTTGAGCGGCTGAGCTACTGAGAAACCAAAGAAACAAAAGAAAAAGTGCAAACTTGAGGTTAGTAATGGCATATTGTAATCCCTGTGCTGTGTAAACCATGTTATGCATGATAGACTAGTCGCCCTGAAAATTGCATACCTGAGATTGTAAGCCATTGCGACGCATGCTGTAGACTGTGCTAGGTACACACACCCTGAGCATAACCCTGACCTGTTACCTTGCCTTGCCGTGGCTGAGTGCACAACCCTGGTTCACCTGGTGAGCTAGAGACCCTACCTGAGAATCTGTGTGAGCACACCTCTGAGCTGTGCTCAAATCCACAGACCCTGTTGAACAACCTGTGCATAAAGCTGCTCTGTGAACCTAACTTGAGCACAAACCAACCTGGGCTCTGCAACTAGAGCCATTGGCACCCTTGTGTTGTATAGCAACAAAAAGCACACTTCTGTGCTTAGTTATGTGAAATGGTGTGAGTTTGTGCCAACTTGCTGTGCTTTGACTTTGTTGAATGCACACACCCTTGCATGCTAGCTTTGTATTGCCTTGCGAGCCCTCGTATTGCCTTGCCTTGCGTTTTGCTTTGCCTTGTGTGTACTACTGACAATTCCTGAGCTCTGAGTTGATTCCCATTTGAGCCATTGTCTGCCCAGCCTCAAAGTGCCTAAACCTCACAAACCTTGTGAGCCACCTTGCTAGCCCCCTGAATCTGCAAGTGTTGGGTCACACTTTGGAAAGCCAAGATAGCTGAGCATAACCCCTTGTATACCCCTGAGCTCGCCTTGAGCCTGGTTGAAACCCTGTTGTGCTCAAACTCTGCAAGTATTTGTGCACCTTTGAACTCAGAGCATCTGAGCTTATACAAACCATTGCACATTTCTTGTGCATCCATAAAAACTGTGCTGTATGCTCTGTGTGTTTTGAGCACATAAACCCTTGCAACTGCACAAACCTGGGCTGCATAGGTTGAAGCCCAAATATTGGGCTGTGCACTTGAGCTTATACCTAGAGCCCACACCCAAACTGGGCTGTGCAATAGACTAAACTCACCTGAGTTCAACTGCTGGGCTGTGCATAACTGAAGCCCACATACTGGGCCATCAATCTAAACTGAGCCCACATAACCCACACTGCTGGGCTGATCAACACAACCTGGGCTGGACAGTCCCAACAAACCAAAGAAGCCCACTGAGCTCGGCTATACATTTGAGCTATACATTTTTTTTTTTTAACTTAAACTGGGCTGTGCAGTTTTCACAAATCCTGGGCTTCATACAGCAAACCAAAACCCAACAAACCAAAAATGAACCCATTTAAACCAAACAAAACCCACATAAACCAAATTAGATTGTGAGTTCAATTTGAGAGCTAGACCATGTCAGGATTTTGGTCTGCATCTGGGGATGGAAAAAAATCCCTTAGAGAGCGTGCTTACGGGCACGCTTCACAGGATGAACCCCCCACATACCATAGTGACTTTAGGGAATTTTATGCGCCTTCTCAGGGCCCTGACCTCACATACCCTAATCACTATGAGCACATGTATCATCCATCACAGGTTGAGAATGAACACTCTCCTCATACCCAGTCATCACTTCTAGATCAATTAGAAGTTCGACTATCTGCTTTAGTCAGACAATCTGCCTTAGAAAGGCAATCTGTCGAATCTAATTCCTCTAGGCAATATATTTATGCTTGCACCTTATGTGGTGGCTTAGACCACCCTGATGATTACTGTTATATTTTGCATGCTTATAGACAGTCTAGAGAAAACCATCCAATGTACGAAGTGTCTAGAAGTGACTATTGGGACCATAATCAACCTGCACACATGCATCATTCACCACAGTGGGGAGATGAACAATTTTATACTCCCCCAACTCCTAGTTTGCAATCAGCAATGGAAACACTCATGGAGCAAAATGCTAGGCTTGAAATGAATGCAATGCATGACCATCCATATAGCAACATGTCTGAATTTGCCTTCTCTAGTGAACCTCATGCACAACCATACAATGAATATCCATATGAGGAATGCATACCCACTAGTGAAAACTCTCCTTTCATTGAACAACATAATGAACTTCTTGAATTTAGTCAAAACCTTGAGCAAAACCTTGAGCAATATCAAAAGTCAACTGACCAAAGGTTTGCGAGCTTAGAACTCAAATTGAGTCAAATCTGTGATGCACTAAATGAGGAAAGGGAGGAATTTCAAGATGAAATGAATGTTAGGGAAATGCATTTGTACTATGATGATGATGAGGATGAATATGATATGTTAGAAGAGCATGTTTACACTGAAAATGTAGTAGAATCTTTTGGTTCAGAGACGTTAGGCGTCTCTTCTGTGAACCCTATGAATGATGCTTCTTCTGATATTCATGCATGTGATGTTGATGTGGAACCTGTGGAATTGCCCTGTGAAATGACCATGATTTACCCTCTTTTGACTTTAGGAAAGTATGTGATGGTACAAATGATTTTAAAAATGAAAACAACTTAGATGTATCTAACCTCTCTCCTGAGTCACAAATTGAAACTCCTTCACCCAACCTAGGTGTAGTTTGTCACAAAATTGCAAAACCAACTCTTCTAAAAATGCCTAACCTAGGCCTAGAACTTTGTGCTTCCCAAGTCCTCTTGGACTATTTTGCATCAAAGTATAACACTCTTAAGGAGCCACAGTTGGAATGTGTATGTTTGCCTGTTATTAGCAAAACTCATTTTGAGTTAGACCTTTTGCATGATGTACCATTAAAATTGCAAGATTTTGTGCTCAAAACCGCATCCGTTCACAAGTTTAGGTTTGGGAAGCTCATTCACATACACGGTCTTACTTGCACTCTCATATTATATTTGTGTAAGGCTGTTAATGTGTGTACATATTTTTTATTGGGTTGATCCTCAACTCTTTAGACTGTTGGTTTATGGTGAATTTTCATTGTATATATCCAGTAGGACTTGTTAAATTTTTCTTTTCTTGATTCGGTTGAGTCTTCTTGCACATATATTATGCTAATCCGATATGATCTCCGTTGAGAATATTGGATTCTAGCCTTGACGAATGAAGCTCAACCTTGCTTCCGCCGACATTTCCGGTAATCTCTTCCCTTTTCTCTTTTCAGCATAGTTCTCATGGTATGTGACTGTTTAAATTTTTCCTATCTGTTGACACATTGAGGACAATGTTTGATTTAGGTTTGGGGGTGCATTTGCATTTAGAGTTTTTGCATTCTAATCTTTTATTTGCATTCTAATCTTTTATTTTCATTTAAAAAAAAAAAAAAAAAAATCAAAAATCAAAAATTCTAAAACTTTTTGCAAATAAAAACCTCCAACTTTTAGAGATTTTAGAGTCACTAGCATGCTTCTAGCTATGTTTACATAGAGAGTTCTGACCGAAATAACAAAAATTAGAAGTACCGGAGAACGCAATCGGGTTTCTTAGCTGATTAGAGCGTTAAAATTGGATTTAACCATACCGGAGAGCGAATTAGGTGCTGTTTAGATATTCGGTAGTAGAATTGTGATCACCCATAGTGGAGACTACCCAATTTACATCAAGTGAGGCACCAACCTTCAATTTTTTGCAACTTTCTAGAAAAGTCTGTTAGAGTGTGTGTCACCGTACGTAAATTCCGGGTAGGAATGGTGAGCTACCCAACTTCGCACCATTTTCAGCACTACTTTTGATCTCTTGAGTGCTAGTTTTTGTCAATCATGAGGGTGACGTCTAAAGATGAAAACTCCTTCTAAATACCGATTTGTAGTTAGCATCACTCTCTCTCAATCAGCAAGACCCATAGAAACACATCATCACAAGAACCGGAGCGTAATCGAGAATATTGAAAGAAAAATTGATATAGTCCAAGGTTTATGTGCAACAAAGAAAAGAAAATAGGATGAGAATTAATAAAATTTATAAAATCAAGACAATACAAGTTGTGGAAAAATTGAGTGATAAAGTCCTTTGTCCATGGAGTTAGTTGTTTCATTATTTGTATTTTCATTTTCACTTATTGTAATCTAAAAAAAAAAAAAAAAAAAAAAAAAAAAAAAAAAAAAAAAAAAAAAAAAAAAAAAAAATTGTAGTTTATTTTTTTGCTACCACCATGGTAAAGATGAATTTAAAAAGAAAAATCCAAACAACAAGGAATTTGAGTAGAAAAGTTAAAAATTGTGAAGTTTAGAAGTTCGTCATCAACATTTGAAGACCGAAGACCGAAGATTGAAGACGTTTCTATGGTTTCTTATGAGAGAGTGATATTAATTGCCGATCGGGTGAGAAGTGAGTGAATACTCCCACCCCTTGCTAATGGTTGATTTCCTTTCTTAGAGATCATCGAAAAAAAGATTCTTTTTGTCCACACCTCTGTGGAGTCTCAGATTTTATTTCGGAAGGTTATCCTTCTTACCTACAACGTGTGCGGGATTTCTCTCTTTACTCCGCCGCACACATGAGAGACTAAAAAAGCGATCTTTTTGAGTGCAATTATCATAAAACCCTAATGGTGAGGCAGAAGTCGAGGCTTATGATCACAATCGAATCCGAGTTCTTTCATATGGTATGGTTACTTCTCGCTCAGCACTTAAGGATGAGAATGCGTTCTTCGATAGTTCTAACTTCTGTTACTAGCATGCAGAAACTCTATGTCCTCATAGCTTCTTGGAGGCTTGAGACTCTTTTACACTCTGAAGTTGGAGAAGGTTTTGTGGGTACACCTCTTGGTAAACCCTCACGAGACTACAACTCGTCCACTAGGGACACCTAGGGGTTTAAAGGCTTAGTGCATACGCTAAATGCATTCGAGAGACCTACGACAGTGGTATAGTTAGGATTTCTTCATTTCTGTTTCACTTGAGGACAAGTAAAATTCAGGTTTGGGGGTATTTGATGAGTGCCAAATAGTGCATATTTATACACCTTTTTATTGGCATTTTACTCATCTTTTGCGCTTAGAAATCGAGATATTATCCCAGATCCGTGTTTTCTTTGTTTTCAAGAATAAATATTTGTATTAATTAATTTTGTGTTTTTAGGCAATAAATAAAGCTTGGAGAATCGAGGAGCTAAAGAGCGAAGAATTGGAGTCAAACATCTATGGAGCAGATAGCCAAAGCCCGCGCAAATCAGTTGCAACCCAACAAGGAAGACATGGGCTAGAGCTACCCACGACCCGGATCCGAACCCGCTCATCCCGAGCCGTTGAGATCTCTATCTTCCACATCCAATGGTCGCTGCCTCCACGTGCATCATAGATCGCTGCTCCCGTGCAACACCAGATCAAGCCAAAACCGCTTACCTCCCTGAGCCGTTCAGATCTCCATCAGCTCCATCCGACGCTCGCTAGGCCATTCTCATCGACTCCCGCTGTTCATGCCTCACAAAGAAATTGCCCATACCCCTATACCCTAATCGAACCAAACCATTATCTCCTTTCACTTTCTCTTTCTTCTTCCCTCACTCGACAGAGCAGAGCTCTGCTCTTCCTCGTCTCCACCATCCCTTCACCACCTTCGCCCATACCGTTCACAGACCCATCATCACCTTCTTCCATCACCAACAACCCCATCAGTAGTACCGCACCAGTTCTCTAGGTCTAGTCATCTCAATCATAGCTTCTCTCAAAACCCTAGAAGCTAGGTTTGAGATAACTAGAACTAGGGTTTCACCACAGTCGAAGCAAGGGAGTTGTTGAAGCCGAGATTGACAGGGAGAACAGCGTTTGAGTATGGGTACACAGTTTTAATTTGTTTTATCTTTAATTTATGTTTTGAAATTAATTTAGGGTTTGGGTGTTTTTGGTTCTGGCATGTATAAATAAGAACTTGAACTGTGTGTGAGAGACTCACGCTGGATTAGCTTGATCTGAGTCATTTAGTTTTAATTCTGTTCTTTATCATTTTATGATGTTTTAATTAGTTTTGTTAGGGTCTCAATGAAACCCTGTTGCCATATTGTGTGTTTATGCTCTGATGAACTTTCTTAAATGATTAAAATTATAATTATGTCTTCAATTAGGGCTTCCACTACTTTTCTCTCACAATGGATGTCTTGCATCCATTGTAGTTAGGTTACATCTGTTGTGAGATTGCCACAGCTCATACCTTAGGCACAAAAGCTAATTCCATTGACTAGTTGTACTTAATTAGACAACTAGTGCTCTGGGTTAGCACTTTAGCTGTTATTAGAAGCATAACTTGGAGAAACCCCTTAGATAGGTGGTGGGTTTGACACCCTGCCCTTATCAGTCAAGGATAAGAAAACCTCAACTCAGTTGAGCACACAATAAGAATTCAGAGGTGGATTTGCAGACCTTAGCACCCTTTTATCTGTGTCCTTTACCTTAGTTTAGGATCACATTTCAATATCAGCCGTTTCGGCATAAAAATATCTGTGTTACCATCTGTTGTCACTTGTTTTCACTTGAAACTCAGTTGAGAAAGCCTTAGATCACACACAAAGCACACACAAGTCCTTGTGGGATCGACCCGTACTTGCCGCGTCTCCGATAGACGCCGTGCACTTGCGGTATTACATGTAGGTCAAAATATAAACATCTTTAGAGGCCTACCAGTGCGAGATGGGGCCATGGCGAGGTGCGTTTGGCATGGTGCAGTAGGTGTGGCTGGCATGATTTTCCATTGGCACAGAGGTGCGGCTATAATGGCTGGCATGCTTTGGCGCGGTCGGTGTGGCTGGCATGATTTGCCATTGGCGCAGAGGTGCGGCTAGCATGGTTGGCATGCTTCGGTGTGGCTGGCATGATTTTCCATTGGAACAGAGGTGCGGCTAGCATGGTTGGCATGCTTTGGCGCGATCCCGTGTGGTCGGCACGATTGCCATTGGCACAGAGGTGCGGCTAGCATGGTTGGCATGCTTTGGCGCGGTCGGTGTGGTCGGGCACGATTTGCCATTGGCACAGAGGTGCTGCTAGCATGGTTGGCATGCTTTGGCGCGGTCGGTGTGGCTGACACGATTTGCCATTGGCACAGAGGTGCGGCTAGCATGGTTGGCATGCTTTGGCGTGGTCGGTGTGGCTGGCATGATTTGCCATTGGCACAGAGGTGTGGCTAGCATGGTTGGCATGCTTTGGCGCGGTCGGTGTGGCTGGCATGATTTGCCATTGGCACAGAGGTGCGGCTAGCATTGTAACACCCCGTGTTTTTAGCATGGCGCATGCTAAAAGATGCGCCATGGCCTGAGATGAAGCTTCATCCAGAGCTTTCGTTACGTAGGAAAAGGAACATTGGCCCTTGTCCAATGTGTTGACAGTGTACGTCCAACATGGCCGGACATCGGGTTGGAAGTGTACGACCAACATGGCCGGACATCGGGTTGGCAGAGGACGGCCAACATGGCCGGACATCGGGTTGGCAGAGGACGACCAACATGGCCGGACATCGGGTTGGCGAGCACGGCCAACATGACCGGATATCGGGTTGGCAGTGGACGGCCAACATGGCCGGACATCGGGTTGGCAGTGGACGGCCAACATGGCCGGACATTGGAGTTGGCATTGGTAGTGAACATCCATCTTGGCCGGTTATTCAGGAAAATACATGGCAACGGCCATGAATAGTAAACGGGGAGTTGATGAAAGATTTTTGGTCCCCTTTTCATACTTGTAGAAATTCCATTAAGACATATATAGGGAGGGTAGTTGGTTGATGGTGCATATGCGGATTATGCACCAAGAAAGCTTCATAGCTTAGCCGGAAGAGTATAAATGATGCCTAAGGCTCATTTATAGTTGCGTAGCCTCGCGAAGAGGGCATTTGATGCTTAGGCATCATTATTCCATATTGCAGACCAAACATGCATCACTTGGATGCATTCCGACGGAACGACCTATACGGACTAGGTCATTTCCATTATTGCTTGTCCACGGCCTACCAAACGAGTTGGAATAAGTTGATTGTCCCTTCGTGATGAACTACGATCTGTGATTGATCCCTTTAGAGTAGGGAAGGGTACGTAGGCAGCCACAATGAGTTGCAGCATTGCCGGTCCAGCACTTTGTCGCTCATATCATCTAATTTGGAAATGATTGCGACATTCTGGCCCCTCATATCATCTAAGCTCGGTCACTCGACGCCAGAGATGATTGTGGCCATACTTGATGAGGCTTAGTTGCATGCCAGCAAGTGGATGCTCATACTTCCTATCAAGCTACAAAGAGCACCTATCTGGAGGCGAAAAACCCGAATGTCGTAATTTAGCTCAAGAGGAGTCCATTTTGATGGGAAACAACCCAAAGATCAAGACATGTTGATCTATACACATGGTCACCACAATTTAGCCAAATTCCATCGTTTAGAGCCTCAAAAGGCCGTTTTTGCCGTTTTAAGAAAGTTTTTCTTACTTAATAAACCCTTTGCAGAACAAGGGTAAGTTGGAGCGGTGTGGAAGCTAAGTTAGCTGCGTCATGCTCCACGAGCATTCTTGCAAGGTCAAATGGACGTGCAATTGCCTAGCCCTAAGGCCCGAATCATAGCTTCATCATGGCGCATCGGGGGAGTTACGGCCTGCGGGGCAACGCGCCAAAGGCGTAATTTTCCGGTCCGTCACAAGCATGGTTGGCATGCTTTGGCGCGGTCAGTGTGGCTGGCATGATTTGCCATTGGCACACGTGGGAATTAGGGTTCGGCTTGTAGTAACCCTAATTTGAAAAAGATACCCCGATAATTATTTAGGGACACATTACAGGTTTCAGTAAATGTGCCTAGTAAATGCTTGTTACTTTAAATGTTGTGACATCACATCGCTAGGGTTTAGTGTTTTACGATTTTAACCCTAAGCTAAAAACCACCATCAACATTAAGTCCCCTGCTTAGCTCGGAACAGGTGCCTTGTTGCGAGGTAAGCATATGATGGTGACAGACAAGGACGGAATCGAGGTGTAAATCATTGCAAAGACGGTCAGGAGAATCCGACTAAACTTTTTGAGTGGTAAAGAGAGTTTTGGCTTCCCGTGTTGGCGGCCCTGCGTAAGTTGTACTGGGAATGCATACCGTGGAGTGGTGAGATGAAAGTTACCGGCTTGGTATGGTCGTACATCTCCAAGGCAAAGGGGGCGCGGTCTTGGAAGGCGACGCAAGTGGACGGCTTGGCTCGAGGGGCCAAAAGGTGGCGTGGTTTTGGTAAGGCAAACGCGCGTGGATGATAGGGTCGCGACAGTGGAGAAGGCGGTTTGGCATAGTGTGGCCTTGGCAAGACGAGACGTACACGGACGGCTAGGCGTGGTGGGGCCGCGGCAATGGAGCGAATGGCTTGGCCTGGTGTGACTATGACAAGGCGCGGTTTGGTGGGGTGAGACGTGCACATATGGCCAGTACCGGTGAGGATGAGACATGGCCCGGTTTGCTTGGTGATTTTCTTCAAGGGCTTGGTTGCCTCTTTCCTTATTTGACTCGACCAGGAAGTTTTTCTTCTCTTCAACCCAAAATGTTACGCCCACGAAAAGAGGAAAAGCGTTACTCTTTCTGCTTTGGTTATGTTGCCGGTTTTGCTTCTGAAGCTTAGCATTGGCGATGGGAAAGGAAAACACGATCTAGTGTGCCTCGAGCACGTTCTTCCACGCTTTCTCACTAGCCATAATTATTTCTCACATCCAGGCATGAGGTTTAATTAGGATCGGATATCGTGCCTTAACTCACGGCCGGTATAAAAGCTTTCCCCTTTTGAGGTTGCGTCATCTTACTGTACATAAAAGATTATCTTGAACTCTACATTCGCGTAGTTCGTCTTCGTCCATCCTATTTACAGGTATCGCCTCGCGTTTCCTTCTAATTTTTATTTTATCTTATTTCTTATGTGTGTATAGATAGGATGGAACTTGACCATTTTCCTTGTTCTTTGTAGTGTATGATGGGACCCTCCAGGAATAGCCATGTATTTAATTCTTTGGAGAAGGACTTCAGAATTGGCGGAAACCGCTCCTCTTCTCATGAGGAGGCATTATCTAGAATCGAATCTCTGTTCCATGAAGCTGGTGACATCATCAAGGACCTCCCTTCCATCTATCTCCATGAAGTGCAGGCGCGTGTTCGGACTTTCTTGGGTTCGGTGAACATGGAGGAGGGACGATAAAATGAGGAAGAACCTTGGCGTGTTGAGAAGTTCTAGTGCGACAAACCTTTCCTCGGTCCAGTTATAGTGCGTATCGAACTGTTTCTAGGTCAGAGCAACGGAAAATCGAGCATGTGAAGCTTTTGGAGGCAAGCGCCATGGTTCTCGATTTTGATGCGGATGAATCAAAAATCTTCTTCGAATGGTCAATGAGAAAAACTCCGAGGGAGCGTCTGACGGGACCGAAGTAGCCTTTAGAGTTGACGCCAGAGGTGTCATTGGCAATATTGGAGGGGTCATGGTGGCGTATCTTTGAAGCAGTGTCGTCGAAAGCGGACACACCGTTATTCTTCTTGTGGTTGCTTCGGGATGGGATATTGAGGTTGCTGCTGCTAACACCGTTGAATGGAATATTTGTTTCCCGAGAGATTGTTGGGTGAAGTGCTTGAAGATAGCCTTGACCAAGGGGACTCGTGCTCCATCCTTCGAGGGATAGTTCCTCCCTTTTGTTATTCCTGTTAGTTGCTTAGTTCCCCTGATGCTTTTCGTAAACTCATCTTTACCTTCTTCTTCATCAGTTAACATTTCGCTTTATATGTTTTTTTTGAATGATTGAATGAGGTATTTCTGGTTATGGTATGATGGCTTTGCAGTGGTTTTCTAGGTTAGTTTGATGTATTTCTCTGGTATCTGGAGAACTCGTTTGGAAAGAGATGTATTTATACTCTTTTTTTTTTTGACGAAAATGAAATTCCAGGGAAGAATATAAACGGTATATTCATCTTGGGGAAATACAACTACTAAGAGGAATTGTTAAAGGAAATACTAAAGGGAGAGTGGTTGGAAAAGTACAGCATTTTAGGGATTGGAGGCCTTGAGCCATCGCGAGTGAACTATCACGCCTTCAGGTGTGTCTGTGTTGATGAGCTTGCAATATCCTCCTAAAAGGACGTCCTCCACTAGATACGGCTTGTCTTCTCTTCTATTGGGCGAATCAATTTAATAGCCATTTTTACCGCCATCTTCCCAACTTGAAACGAGTTTACCTTAACCACTATATCTCCGATTGAAAACGGGTTCAAGCGTCGTGCAACCGTTTGAGTCTTGGCTCCATTGGTTTCGATGGAAGTTTCCAAGCTCTTTGCAAAGTGTTCAAATGGCCCAGCACCCCATTCACATTTCTTGACAGCGTCCGTTCCAGTAATCGCGCCGAGTCCCCATGACGGAATAGGGGAAGGAATGACAGGTTGTAGAGAAGGTCGTTCGGCCAGACTTACTTGCGTTTGAAATTCATGAGCTAGCGCCAACAGGTCTTCTCGGATGTCCGGGGTTCCATTGATAACTCGTCGATGCGATAACCAGTGGGATGATTTGTTGGAAATTATTTCGGGCGTGAACGTCGGTAGAGGGTGCACATCTAATTTCGCTTTGTTGTCGAGTACCCACAAGTGCCCCAATATCATGTCGTGACCCAGTTCTTTGACAATGTGGAATTTGCTATGCGTTATAGCGTCTCCCATCTTGATCTCGAGGTTGATGTAGCCATGCGCGTTCAAAGCTCCTCCTCTCGGGTTCTTAATCACAGACGGGGAATGGGTAGCGTCTTGTTTTGTAAATCCCGCAGCCTTTAGTATCTTGAAAGTAATGATGTTGAGGTCAGAGGCCGTGTCGATGAGCGTGTTGTCAAATTCGATACCTCTTAAATGGGACGTGGTCAGCAGTCCCCAGTTCTCCCCTTTGATTCCGCCCGTTTGGAAAGCTTGGGCCCCTGGTGTGGTTTCCGGGGAGAGAAAAAGTCGTTTGCCGGATACAACGCGATTGAGAGCTGCGAAAATATCTTGGCGTTGCACCTTGGAAAGATAGAGAATTTCGCATACATGCTGCATCATGTATTGTACAGTCTCGTGCACGGAGTCCCCAGAGAAACCACAGTTTCTTATTGGGAGTGGGTCTCGATGTACTCCCTCGTCTCCTAGTTGGAGCTCTCCCGCTTCTATCTTTCTTTGAAAATATGCTTTAGTCTGTTGCAATCACTGGTCGGGTGGTGAACGAATCTGTGGTAATGGCAGTACTTGGGGTTCGCCATCTCAGCCTCAGTTGGTGGACGCCTGGGAGGTGGCAGTCTGATAACATCATCTTGAATCCATGCTTATAGGAGGTCAATCACCTCCTAGATGGGAAATGGGAAATCGGAGGTATTCCCTTCGGTTTCATGATGATGCATGGGAGCTTTAGTGGCGGTCTTCCGTGGGGGGGTTTCCCGTTGCGCCGGTGCTTCACGTTTTGGATGGTGGCCTGTAGTTGGGGCCTTCCTTTTTCCTCTTTCGTTCACTATGTTCACGGAGGATGAGCCGGCATTAAATTGCTTGCTGGTGAGGCGTCTATTCCCGCGAGTTTCACGCGTGTCTTGATTCGAGTTGGCCTAGTTCTTTCCCAAGAATCTTTGGTGTTGTCGTTGCGGATCGTCTAGCGGCTTCATGGAGTTCGGAGAATGTTTGGAAACGCAAGTTTTCTAGCAAGGCGCGGTAAATAGGAACCATACCATTGATGCACGCGTTCACCAGCTGTTGCTCAGTCACGTTTGGGTCGTGACAGTCGAGCGCTTGAACCCTGAACCTTTTGACAAAATCATTCGGATGTTCGTTATCCCACTGGTACATTCTTCCGAGGTCTGAGAAAGTAACTTGTTCAGACACGAAGAAGTACTTCCTGTAAAACGCGGTAACCATGCTACTCCAGTTGGGAATACTGTTCGGCGGGATGTTGTTGTACCATGTATACGCCCTTCCGGTAAGTGATTTTGAGAACTCCCTTAGACGAAGAACGTGATTATATTCATGTTCACCTAGGGATT
This sequence comes from Papaver armeniacum, assembly GCA_023531295.1. Lineage (NCBI taxonomy): Eukaryota > Viridiplantae > Streptophyta > Magnoliopsida > Ranunculales > Papaveraceae > Papaver > Papaver armeniacum. The sequence continues at coordinate 187,046 of JAJJWW010007961.1, forward strand.
CCAAGAAACGGGAGACATGCTCATATGCATTCCCGGTACCATCGTACAGGGTGAATTGAGAAGAGGAGTACCCGCTTGGAAGAGGGATTCTCTGCATTTCGGATGGGTAAGGGGGTTGGTGTTGATGCATGCCTAGTTCATCATTCTTGATTCGGTTGCGGAGAAGTTGCTCCAGATCTTCTCGTGTGAAGAATTGGGACGGCTGATTTCTTTCCAATAGGATTCTAGCACGAATTTTCTCGTCCGCGGAGGCGTGCTCCGCCGAGGTGCTAGCGTCGGGGTTGTTGGAGACGTTTCTAAACGGCTCTGGAGGACGCGACTCACGTGGTAGATTCTCTGTCAGGGTCTTGAGAAAGACGAGTACTTCCTTCTGTGTTGAAACCATATCCGTCTGGGCTCTGGCGAGCATTTCCTGTCGTTCCATCAAATCAGCGATGGTGACATAAGGACGGATTCCTCTGGTCCCTCCAGTCTCTCGACCTGTCGGTGGGGTAGTTGGAACCTTAGTTGTGGTTGGAGTTTCCATGCTAGACGAAACATTAGGAGCCGCAGCGCATCTCCGGGCTCTGGTGACTGGTGGCGTAACGCCCGAAGAGGTGTTTTCGTTGTCGTGATTATAGGGTTGTGCAGAGACATTAGAGGCGGCGCGCTCGGCCCCTGGTGATTGGCGGCGTTACGCTTGAGGGAGTGCATTCGGAGTTACTGTAGTCAGTAGGTGATGTAACGATGTTATTGTGAGAGACGTTAACATCAGGAACGTGCTGGTATTCTCGGCAACCTCTTCAGACCTAGGTTCCACCATATTGGGATTGATGTTCGGGAAACGAAATCAGGAGTTGGAGTTGATATTGTAACCGATAGATCAATACTCCCACTGTGGTCGCCAATTGTTTGTAGGTGAAAAAGGTTTCTGCTGATTTCGGTAATCGCGGGTGTGCAGGTGAGAAACAATTTAAACCCTAAACAATGTACTGCAAGGGAGTACTTTATATTCGAGAGATCAATCTGTACAAGTCCGGCCTAACCCAAGAAATAGTCGTTCCATACTTGCTTCGGTCACAAAGCGGAGCAGAATGGGTTGATTTTGGGGAGGGAAGCAAGGAAAGTGGTGAGACCAGAATAGTTGATTCTGAAAGAGTAGTTAGGTTACTACGACTTGTTATCAGAAAAGTGAGAGGGCTCTCAAGGTGAGAAAGTAAGTATTTCTGAGTGTTGTATCTCCCGTATTAACTTGTTGTTCAATGGAAATAGGTAAGACCTATTTATACAAGTCGGAGTAAAAACGTACCCTGGTCTCATTAAGGAGTGGGAAGTAAATGGGAGGAGGTGGTAACCGTATGCATGTAATTGATGTTCCATAAAGTGGTTAACGCATGAAACTGGTTTTCATGAAACTGCTAACGTTATGGAATTGATGTCCCATAAAGTTGTTAACACATGTGCTTTATGTCCCATGAACGTTTCCCACATAACTTCTCGTATTTACTAACCGCCTCACATTTATGACACTTCCTTATGACGGGAGTAGTGTACTCCGCACACTGTAAACCGCCAAACCAATACCCAGAGAGGATTCCCCTGTTTGTGTTGATGTCTCGAATATTTGGAAAACATGTAGCACGTTTTTGTGGCTTGGCAAGTCAAGCTCGGGAATTGCCAGCCTGGTGACCTTCGACGGTCGAGATTTTTCATCTTGAGAGGAGGGGCAACCGTTGATCGTTGCACGCCTTCGTTTTGGTAGCCGCGTAGTGAGGGCCAACGTGGTGGCGCGGCTAGGTTGGCATGCCGTTGGCATGGCAAGGTTTGGCGTGGCCAAACTTAGGTTTTCGGGCCAAAGGTTACCATGTATCGTCTGGTAACCTTGGATGGCTAGGATTTGCTCCTGGGATTGAAGGGCAACCGTTGATTGTTGCACGCCTTCGTTTTGGTAGCCGCGTAGTGAGGGCCAACGTAGTGGCGCGGCTAGGTTGGCATGGCAAGGTTTGGCGTGGCCAAACTTAGGTTTTCGGGCCAAAGGTTGCCATGTGTCGTCTGGTAACCTTGGATGGCTAGGATTTGCTCCTGGGATTGAAGGGTAACCGTTGATTGTTGCACGCCTTCGTTTTGGTAGCCGCGTAGTGAGGGCCAACGTGGTGGCGCGGCTAGGTTGGCATGCCGTTGGCATGGCAAGGTTTGGCGTGGCCAAACTTAGGTTTTCGGGCCAAAGGTTACCATGTGTCGTCTGGTAACATTGGATGGCTAGGATTTGCTCATGGGATTGAAGGGCAACCGTTGATTATTGCACGCCTTCGTTTTGGTGGCCGCGTAGGGAAGGCCAACAGGGTGGCGCGGCTAGGGTGTGGTTAGGCTTGGCATGTGGGGCTAAGGGTTCGCCTTAGGAGTGGCTAGCTTTGGCTAGGTGCGATTTTGGCTTGGCATGTGGGGCCAAGGGTTTTCCATGGGCGTATGGCGTGGCTAGGGCCAAGGCAAGGGCGTTTGGCTTGGCATGATGTGACTAGCATGGCTAGGGCCAAGGCAAAGTGCGTTTGGCATGGCGCGGCTAGCTCGGTTAGGTTTGGTTTGGCTTGGCATGTGGGGCCAAGGGTTTGCCATAGGCGCATGGCGTGGCTAGGGCCAAGGCAAGGGCGTTTGGCTTGGCATAATGTGACTAGCATGGCTAGGGCCAAGGAAAAGTGTGTTTGGTATGACGCGTCTAGCTTGGCTAGGTTTGGTTTGGCTTGGCATGTGGGGCCAAGGGTTTGCCATAGGCGCATGGCGTGACTATCTTGGGCTAGGTGCGGTTTTGGCTTGGCATGTGGGGCCAAGGGTTTGACATAGGCGCATGGCGTGACTAGCTTGGGCTAGGTGCGTGACCAAGCTAGGGTTTTGGGGCAAAGGTCGTTTGGTAACCTTAGACGGCCAGGATTTGCTCGTGGGATTGAAGGGCAACCGTTGATTGTTGCACACCTTCGTTTTGATAGCCGCGTAGTGGAGGCCAGTATGGTGGCGCGGCATGGGGCCATGGCGAGGTGCATTTGGCATGTTGCAGTAGGTGTGGCTGGCATGATTTGCCATTGGCACAGAGGTGCGGCTAGCATGGCTGACATGCTTTGGCGCGGTCGGTGTGGCTGGCATGATTTTCCATTGGCACAGAGGTGCGGCTAGCATGGTTGGCATGCTTTGGCGCGGTCGGTGTGGATGGCATCATTTTCCATTGGCACAGAGGTGCGGCTAGCATGGTTGGCATGCTTTGGCGCTTGATGGGAGTGGCTGGCATGATTTGCCATTGGCACAGAGGTGCGGCTAGCATGGTTGGCATGCTTTGGCGCGGTAGGTGTGGCTGGCATGATTTGCCATTGGCACAGAGGTGCGGCTAGCATGGTTGGCATGCTTTGGCGCGGTCGGTGTGGCTGGCACGATTTGCCATTGGCACAGAGGTGCGGCTAGCATGGTTGGAATGCTTTGGCGCGGTCGGTGTGGCTGGCATGATTTGCCATTGGCACAGAGGTGCGGCTAGCATGGTTGGCATGCTCTGGTGCGGTCAGTGTGGCTGGCATGATTTGCCATTGGCACACGTGGGAATTAGGGTTCGGCTTGTAGTAACCCTAATTTGAAAAAGATACCTTGTAATTATTTAGGGACACATTAAAGGTTTCAGTAAATGTGCCTAGTTAATGCTTGTTACTTTAAATGTTGTGACATCACTGTCTGCTAGGGTTAGTGTTTTACGATTTTAACCCTAAGTTAAAAACCACCATCAACACTTTGATATCATTTTGATGTCTTTGATTATCACTTTTTTTCTTTGTTCATCGGAAAAATATTTCACTTTTGTGAACTTTACTGAATATAGTTGTTAATTGCTGACAACAATCTTCAATCTGCCTTAATATCTTCACGGGGTGTTTACTGCTCAGAAAAAAACTTGTTACCGCCTAAGAGTCCTTATATTGTCCAGATCTGCACATTGTCAATATGCACTTTACATCACTTTTGTATTGTTGCTACAACTGCGAGTGATTGTTCAGTCCACTTCCATACTCTTAGATCACCATTTCCATCCCTAGTAAAAAACAAACCACCAGGAGCAGTTTGAATAGAGTGTCCTCATTGGCATAAATTTTTCTTCGTTCTTACGATGGCAGATCATAGAGACGAACAGTGTTGTCATTGCATGATCATATCAAGACAGGTAATTTCCCTCGTGCATCAGGCATTCCAGAGAGCGCTAACAAACCATGTTCTTCTTCGTGGATATAAGTGACTTCTAAGTTCTAACTTTCTAGTCTCTGTAACAGCCCAGACCTTTATTATTTTGTCCAAAGAACATGACAATAAAATAGGATTAAAATAGGAAAATCTTCAATTTGTCCAACCCATAGGAATTGCCCTTACCTAGTAGCCGTTAAGATTAAGTTGATGGGCAATTTTGAAATTTCCACAATGTGACACTAAAACCACCTAAACGAGGGCTTTTCTTTATTTAAATATAAATATAAATATATAATACTATATAGGATTAGAATTAGTAAAATTGAGCTTTTATAGAAATTTTTTTAACCCACCTACAAAGAAATTTCTAGTTTCCTCGCTGCACAGAGAATTTGGATAAACAAAACTCAAAAAATAATAATAATAATAATAAAAAAAAAATAAAAAAAAAATAATAATAATATCCAGAGAGAGAGAGAGTCTGGCGATTTGGAGGCGATTTGCAGGCGACTGAAAGTCTGCAAATCTTCCACCCTTTCCCTGGCACACGATACTCATCCATTTCTTCTCTGTCTGGGTTATTTTATTAGAACATTGAGAAACCTTCTATTTCATGGTGTTTATCATCACCTTTTACTTTCGGAGGCAGTTACTGGCGGTTATTCTTCTTGGCTGCAATGCCTGGAAGAAGATCTTCACGACGATCTTCACGACCTTCCCAAGATGGTAATGCTTCGCCTTTGGGATCTTCTATCTACTCCCCAGCCGCGTCGATATCAACATCACAGGCGACTAGTTTTCACTGTCCCTTTACCAATTACGACGGCTGCCATAATGGCGTTGGAGGTAGGGGTTATTCCAGAAGTGGAGTCTATAAACACCTAAAGGACTTGCACTTCCCAAATGCTGAAGCCAGGAATACATGTAGGGAGAGGATACGCAGTAATCTTGAGTGTTTCACTGCCTGGGAGAAGTTTCTTTCCGATATGCGGTTATGGCTGTGTACCAGATGCATGCACACCCATACATGGAAGAAGGCTTGTCGAGATCCCAGTCATAGCACAGAAGTCATAAATGGCCCTCACAATGGAACGAGTGTCGATTTCCTGATATACGATGTTGAGAAACCACAATCCCAAATGCCATTAGACGTGGCGTGACAGCGCTGCAATGGAGAATGGTGTTGGAAAAATCGATGTGGAGACACTAGACCTAATTTTCCAAAGACATATTACTACTACGGTTAGTATTCCTCCTCCTTGCAGACTGCAATTCTCCAGAACTCTGAAATCAGCACTAGACAATGTGATAGCCAAACCCTCGGATCTTACAGCCTGGTTACAACTTTTATTGTTACATGTGTGTGTCTTAAACCTGTACATGCCTAAAAGCTCTGCGGAAGAAAGATCGGGTACTCATAAAAAGCTGCAAATTGCTGCAATAAACCAAGCCTTGGCATCATGGAACGAACCAAATGGATGCTACACTATAATTCAGGAATTGCTAGGCCTATCCAAACCCAATCCACAGCCAAGACGTCCTCCCCAGCAGAAGCATGATACCAGCCTGCAGGCGTGTAGGAAAAAGCTGAGTTATGGCCATTATACAGCCGCAATTCGTGTTTTATCATCAAACGGTGTTGCTCCCTCTACACCTGACACTCTGCATGAATTGCAGCAAAAGCACCCTTATGCATCACCTCCAACCATTCCTACAGAACCGGTTTCTACGGCAGCAATCACTGTGGATTCCAAGTCTGTCTTACAAGCCCTGAAAAGCTTTCCCAAGGGCACTGCGTGCGGGAGAGACGGCCTTCGATCCCAACACTTGTTAGATGCTCTTAGTGGTGCGGCAGCAGCGGTCGCCGACGACCTCCTGCAATCCATCGTGGGTGTTGTTAATTTGTGGCTCAGTGGCAGCTGCCCTGCAATACTTGGAGAATATGTAGCGAGCGCTCCATTAACCCCATTACTCAAACCTGGCGGAGGGTTGCGACCCATTGCAGTAGGGACTATTTGGAGACGGTTATGCTCTAAACCGGCAGCGTACTTGCCGTGTGTAAGGAAATGACTATGTACTTAGGCAACCACCAGTTTGGGGTTGGGATACCATGTGGTAGTGAAGGGCATTCGCACGCAGCCAATAGACTTGTAGAGGTGAGAGGTGGTCACGACAATTTAACCATGTTGCTCAGACTTTACAAACGCTTTAATGGGTGGATGAATCGCACTAGTTCTTGAAGTCGATCCAAATGCCCATCCATATCCAGTGGGTTGAATTCGCTACTCCAAACCGGCTAGATTGTACTATAACACAGCTGTTCTATCTTCCACTCAAGGTGTTCAACAAGGAGACCCTTTAGGGCCCTTGCTTTTTGCTCTAGTACTTCATCCCCTTGTGAACAGAATTGCTACGGAATGCACCCTTGATCTCCATGCATGGTACCTGGATGATGGTACTATAATAGGAGACACAATGGAGGTAGCCAAAGCACTCAGTATCATTCAAACTGATGGCCCTGCCAGAGGTTTACATTTGAATATCGGCAAAACTGAGATATTCTGGCCAACAATGGACCCTAGGAGGAATGCAGCTGGCGTCTTCCCTACAATATCAGCAGGCCCACAGAGGGTGTCAGACTTCTTGGCGGCGCAGTAAGTCATAACATACAGTTCTGTACTAGCGTGGTTCTGAAGAGGGTCGAGAAAACTATACATCTGATGAATTCCATCGAGAAGCTCCAGGACCCATAGAGTGAGCTGCTTCTCTTACGTAATTGCGCAGAGGTGTCTAAACTGTAGTACCGAACAGTTTGACACACGCCTAGTGCAATACCTAAGGCACTTAATAGTCGGCGACGGTGCTGGTTTTGGAAAGACACAACAACGCTTGGCAACCCTTCCACTTAATGATGGCGGCTTGAGTGTTTACACCATGGACGACACCTCCAAATACTGCTACTTAGCCTCTTGTGCGCAAACACAACAGCTACAGCGTACTATCTTACAGGATGTACCCACAATCGACTCAAGCCAAAGTTATCAGCACGCAATACAGATCTATTCTCATGCTTGTGGTCTCTCCCTCGCCGACTTTGACATCAAAGCTGCTGCCCCCCTCTTCATGAAGTCACTGGCAGCCCGATACTTTGATGCGGTTAAGAGGAACCTGTCCACCAATTTCCACCTTTCTGCACGAGATACTATACTCTGGCAATGCAACAAGGCAGACCACGCTATGGACTTTTTAAAAGCAATACCTATTCAGGGGTTGAACCAAGCCATCGGTCCTCGCCAGTTCAGAGCAGTCCTCAGCTACAGACTCGGCATACCACTTTTCGCAGAAGATAGTGTGTGTCCGTGCTGCAACCGTGCTATGGATATATATGGTGATCATGCCATTCATTGTGCCGGTGAGGTCGGCCAAAAGTTTCGGCATGACTTGGTGCGTGATGTATTTATGGACATTTGTTATAAGGCGGGTGTCGCCGCTCGCAAAGAAGCTCCTATGGGTTTCTTGTCGGATACAACTCAAGCTATGAGGCCTGCGGACTTATTAGTCTACAACTGGATCAACGGACGGGATGTATGTTTTGATGTTACTGGCGCCTCACCCTTCACGACTGCTCAGTCCACCTCCTTTGCTCCAGGTCGAGCTATCGCGGCGGCAATTACTCGTAAACGCAACAAGTATTTGGACAAATGCTTAGCCCATGGTTACGAGTTTGGTGTTTTAGCCTTCTCCACCCTTGGCGAATTAAGTGACGACACATGTACATTCGTGAGAAGACTGAAGAACTGTTTCGCCAGTCAGGATGCGAATTGCAAAGTAGGAGGTTCTCTATTTCATAGAATAGGCATTACTATTCAAAAAGGAGTCGGTGCTCAGGTCGTTGCTAGGCTACCAACTCCTTCCTTGTAATCTTTGACTCTGCTTCTTAATAAAAGCCTTCATGGCCCCCTTTCATAATAATAATAATAATAATAATAATAATAATAATAATAATAATAATAATAAAAGAACTGTTGGGCTAACCTGGATGCTAGTACTAGTCATGGTAGTTTCCTTTTTCATAGATTAGGTTGTAAGAAATCTGGATTTGGACGGCCCCCCAAATCCATATTCGAATGTGAATAAAGTCGGGTCTTGTCCCAACCAACGTGACCATTCAGTTTGGGTCACAACCATTGGTGAACCGTCACCTTTTGTATTATAAGAACACAATGTTCTTAAACGAACAGACAGAGAGAAAAAAATAGAAATAGCTTCCATTGTTTTACTGAAAATAAACTTGCATTAGAGTCTAATTGAAGAGAGTTTGCTACTGCTTTAAGTTCGATTGTTTTGATGTTATTCGAGAGCATGTTAACATCAAAGGTATTGTTGTATCTTGGCTAGACTTACTTCCGAATTCGTTTTGCACCAGTGACGGGAAGTTAAAGTTTTCAGGAAAGAGGAGTACCTCGCCTCAATACACAAATTAAGTTGGTAATCCTAATCCTTGTTCTCTATAATTGTTGTATTGTCTGTTTTGTGAACTGTGGATTCATTGGTTGCTGAAATTGTAGAAAGAGGATTGCTGCTCACTAGGTATTTGATAAATTGTCTCAACCATCTCTTGTGTTATTTTGATAAATTAGAATATGGGTCTTGTTTGTTAATGATTGATTTGGTTGGATGCATGTTTATAACTTGATTTTCCAACAATAAAAGAAAACTTTAAGTAATATTTTGGGTTATATAGTTTAAGTATGCTCTTTCCTTTGTCCTTGTTGACACAATTCATATTGGTGAACAAGAAACTCGAATCACGTAGTCTTCATCATTATAGATTAATTACTACTGGGCCTAAATAGTTTGACATAATTTCAACGTTGTAAACAATCTCAATTGTTGAAAGTTTGGTTACTGTTTAGGTATATTAATTAGCATTTGAATTGTAATTGCTTTTGTTGTTACTGTATACAAAAGGAATTGTTCTGTGAACATTTTCCATATTCACTAGTCTTTGTATCGAGACTCGAGACTAGAAGATAATTCAGATTCTCAACTGGAAAAATTATTGTTGTTTTATTACTGTAGTCGTTGTATTATTTCATCCGGTGTGTATGTCCAAGTCAAGAATGGCTATCGGAAACGATGCATCGAGTATGCCATATCTAATTTCTGTTGTGTCTGAAGTTAATAATGATAAGCAACCCAAATGAGTGGTGGGTTGATACGGGAGCGACTCGACATGTATGTCTAGATCGGTCTATGTTTTCTAACTATGAAACCATTGAGAATGGTGAATCCGTATATATGGGTAATGCCGCAACTTCTATAGTTAAAGGCAAGGGAAACGTAGTACTTAAATTCATGTCGGGTAAGAATATTACCTTGACAGAAGTACTACACGTTCCTGAAATTCGTAGAAATTTAATTTATGGCGGATTACTTGTGAAATATGGTTTCAAGTTAGAATTTGTTTCGAATAACTTTGTTATCTCTAAAAACAATATATTCTTGGGAAAGGGTTATCTTAGTGAAGGACTCTTTAAAGCAAATGCAACGACAATTATGTCAGAAGTAAATAAAGATACTTCTTCCGTTTACATGACAAAATCTAGTTCAATTTGGCATGAAAGATTAGGTCATGTTAATTATCATTCTCTTAAGAAATTAATGGATATGGAACTTCTACCCAAGTGTGATATAGATTTCACAAAAAGGTGTGAAATTTGTGTCGAGTCTAAATTCGCAAGGCTTCCATATCCTACCATTGAGAGAAATACGGAACCATTGGACTTGATACACTCAGATTTGTGTGACTTAAAAATGGTTCCAAGTAGAGGTGGGAAGAAGTATGTTATGAATTTTTTCGATGATAGTACAAGGTATTGTCAAATTTACTTGTTGAGAAGTAAAGATGAAGCTCTTGAAAAATTCCAACTTTATAAAAATGAAGTTGAGAACCAACTTAATCGTAAAATTAAGATGGTCAAGAGTAATAGGGGTGGTGAGTATGTGGAACCACTTAAAGAACTTTGTGAAAAGAGTGGAATCATTCATCAAGTAACACCACCCTATTCTCCACAATCTAATGGAATTGCGGAACGAAAGAATAGAACTTTGAAAGAGATGACGAATGCTCTTTTGAGAAATTCTGGAGCACCCGAGAACTTGTGGGGGGAGGCGATACTTACTGCGAATTACATTCTCAATAAGTGCCCTCACAAGAAGAAGGACAAAACCCTTTACGAGTTATGGAAGGGAAGGCCACCTTCTTATAGGTACGTCAAAGTGTGGGGGTGATTGGCGAAAGTTTCAGTGCCACTTCCTAAAAGGGTTAAAATATGACCAAAAACAGTGGATTGCATCTTTATAGGTTACGCTGAACATAGTAGTGCCTACAGATTTTTGGTTCAAAATTCTGACATCAAAGACATCTATGTGAATACGGTTTTAGAATCGAGGGATGCAGTTTTCTTGAAAATATGTTTCCATTTAAACAGATCATAGTAATCCTTTGAAAAGGAAAGCACCACTGAAAGTAAAAATGATGCTATTTATGATCGCTTACACAACAAAATAGGAAAGGTTGTTGAGGAGCCGAAAGAAGTAAGAGGGCTAAAGTTGCAAGAACCTTTGGTTCTGACTTTGTAACATGTATGTTGGAAGATGAGCCTCGAACATTTGCAGAAGCAATGTCAACTCCAGAAGCACCATGTTGGAAGGAGGCAGTTGATAGCGAAATAGATTCCATCATGCAAAATCACACTCTTGAGATGTGTGATTTACCTCCTGGTTTTAAACCTTTGGGCTGCAAGTGGGTTTTCAAACGAAAACTAAAACCAGATGGAACTATTGATAAGTATAAATCCAGGCTAGTGGTTAAAGGCTTTAAGCAAAAAGAAGGCTTGGATTATTTTGATACTTATTCTCCCGTTACTAGAATAACATCTATACGAATGCTTATAGCAATATCGGCATTGTATAATCTAGAAATACATCAAATGGATGTAAAAACCGCTTTCTTGAATGGGGAGTTAGAGGAAGAAATATACATGGAACAACCGGAAGGATTTGTCGTACCCGGTAACGAAAAGAAAGTATGCCGATTGGTTAGGTATCTTTATGGATTAAAGCAAGCACCAAAACAATGGCATGAAAAATTCGACACAACCATATTATCAAATGGGTTTAAATCTAATGTGTGTGACAAATGTGTTTACACCAAAGTAACACCCACATGCATAGTGATAATATGTTTATACGTAGACAACATGTTAATAATGGGTAGCAATCTTGAAATTATTAAGTCTACGAAAAAAATGTTGTCTAAAAATTTCGATATGAAAGATTTAGGCAAGGCAAATGTCATTCTTGGAATTAAGATCTCTAGAACTAGAGAAGGGATTAAATTATCTCAAGCACACTATATTGAGAAAATTTTGCAAAAATTTAACAAGGGTGACGAGAAAACGGTAAGAACACCGTTAGATCATAATGTCCATCTTAAAAGGAATTTTGGCAAAGGAGTAAACCAATTGGAATACTCTCGTGTGATTGGAAGTCTTATGTATCTAACAAGTTGTACTAGGCCAGACATAGCATGTGCAGTGGGTAAACTAAGTAGGTTTACAAGTAACCCTAGTGAAACTCATTGGCAAGCTTTAGTAAGAGTTTTGAGATACTTAAGAGATACAAAGGAGTATGATTTGCATTATAAAAATTATCCCGCAGTACTTGAAGGATATGTTGATGCAAATTGGATCTCAGATACTGATGATACTAAGGCTACTAGTGGCTATGTATTTACTATGGGCGGGGCTGCTATATCATGGAAATCATCCAAACCAACGTTGATCTCTAGATCAACTATGGAGGCCGAGTTTATTGCTTTAGACAAAGCAGCGGAAGAAGCAGAGTGGCTTTGAAATTTCCTTGAAGATATACCAATATGGCCTAAACCCGTTTCGGCAATAAACATACATTGCGATAGTCAAGCGTCTATCGCAAACGCTCATAGTAAAATGTATAATGGTAAGTCTAAACATATACGTCTTAGACATAAAACCATTAAGCAATTACGCTCTAGTGGAATAATAACAGTGAGTTATATAAGGTCCAGGGATAATCTAGCGGATCCACTAACAAAAGGATTATCTATAGAGCAAGTAATTGCATCATCGAGGGGAATGGGACTATTGCCTACAAATATAGAGTAAGTTACAGCGATAACCCAACTTAGCGATTGGAGATCCATGGTCTAGGTTCAAAAGGGAAAACTAAGTTGTAAAATACTCGCCAGCGACACTGAGAGAGATTACTCTCTTTCCCATTTCTATGATAAAACAGTGTCACCTGTCAAGTGAGAGGTTGAGAATTTCTCTTAATGATTCCTATAGCTTAGTATGACTAAGAAAAGTATGGCAGGATACTTTCAAATAGGAGATCACCTATATGGAGTGAGAAGTGGGGCCGCTTAGTGATAACTACAAGGCTATGTTAATCTAAGAGCACTCATGAATTCCAAGATTGTTGGGCAGAAATGAACACAACCGAGAACCAATGAAGTAAGGAAATAATCTATGTGATATCTATTGTATCGACTTACATTATAAAGTTCAAATGAGTTCAAGACATCGTTCTTTGAACAACTAGTAAGTAGGTAGGTATTCACTAAGGAAGATTCAAAGCCAAAAGCTATCTTTCCCGATGTAGTGATGTTCCGCGCACAAACTCTCTAGTGTCTGCATTAGAGTATATGGTTAGAATTAAGCATTTTCTAAATGTCTGTGTGGGAAACTTTATTCATGTGGGGGATTGTAAGAAATCTGGATTTGGACGGCCCCCCAAATCCATATTCGAATGTGAATAAAGTCGGGTCTTGTCCCAACCAACGTGACCATTCAGTTTGGGTCACAACCATTGGTGAACCGTCACCTTTTGTATTATAAGAACACAATGTTCTTAAACGAACGGACAAAGAAAAAAATAGAAATAGCTTCCATTGTTTTACTGAAAATAAACTTGCATTAGAGTCTAATTGAAGAGAGTTTGATGCTGCTTTAAGTTCGATTGTTTTGATGTTATTCGAGTGCATGTTAACATCAAAGGTATTGTTGTATCTTGGCTAGACTTACTTCCGAATTCGTTTTGCACCAGTGACGGGAAGTTAAAGTTTTCAGGAAAGAGGAGTACCTCGTCTCAATACACAAATTAAGTTGGTAATCCTAATCCTTGTTCTCTATAATTGTTGTATTGTCTGTTTAGTGAACTGTGGATTCATTGGTTGCTGAAATTGTAGAAAGAGGATTGCTGCTCACCAGGTATTTGATAAATTGTCTCAACCATCTCTTGTGTTATTTTGATAAACTAGAATATGGGTCTTGTTTGTTAATGATTGATTTGGTTGGATGCATGTTTATAACCCAGATTTTCCAACATAGGTTTGGTTATTCAGAAAGGTATTGGTGCTCAAAAAAAAAAAAAAAAATTATTGGTGCTCAGCTTGTTGCTAGGCTACCAACCACTCCTTTGTAATTTTCCATTCCTTTTATTAATAATAATAATAATAACAGGAAATATAAAAGAAAATGGTAAAATTATTGGATTAGATTAAGAATTCTTCTCTAAAATATCATGAAAAAGCAATTTATTTTTTATCTGGTTTTGGTGTATTGGTTGCTGCCTTTGTGGGTTATACATTTGTGCCGAGTTTCCTATGACTACGACTATGAGAGTTCTCT
>JAJJWW010007962.1:0-43431 GCA_023531295.1 Papaver armeniacum
CGTTTGAATGTGTATGTTTTTATGCCTACGTGTTATAAATCGCAAGTGCACCGCGTCCTATCGGAGACGTGGCAAGTACGGGTCGAACCACAGAGACTTGTGGTGCTTAAGATGATCTATGGCTTGCTAAACTGAATTCTAAGGAATGTAACACAAAAGTTGGTTGTCGATGCGACTAGTTTGAAAGTTGGAACAATGAAATGAAACTGAAATACAAATAGTAAGGTAAAATGGGTACTAGGGTTATCAGTTTCCACCACTAACTCCTATTGTGTGTTCAACTAGATTGAGTTTCTTGTCCCTGTGATAGATACAGATAAAATGTCAATTTTACCTCCTATCTAAGGAATTTCACCTAATGATAACTCAATTATCAGCTAAGGAACTAACTCGGAGCACTAGTTGTCTAATTAAGCACAACTAGTCAAGGGAATTAGCATTTGGGTCTAAGGTTTGAGCTGAAGCCTAGCCAATGCAGTTTTAGCCTAACTACAATGTATACTTGGCATGCATTGTGAGAGTAAAGCAATGGGAAGCTAGAATTCAGATTATCTTGTAAATTATGCTCTCAAGAACATTCAAGCAAAGTTGAAATCACAATAAGGCATTAGGTTTCATGAAACCCTAGCAAACTAATTTAGAACATTAAAAACAACAAATAATGAAATTAAATCTACAATGGTGCTCCGGCTAATCCAGCATGAACCCTAACACACACAGTTCAATCGCTATTTATACATGCAAAGAAAATATCCACCTAAATCTTTTCAAAACATGAAATAAATGCAAACCCAATCTACGATAGCCTCCGAATCGAGCTCTCCTCCGCTTGTGCGGCCCTTGATTGATGTTTGCTCAATTGATTTGATGTAGGAGAAACCCTATCTCTAGTTGTCTCTAACCTAGCTTCTAGGGTATGGAGAAGCTATGTTAGAGACATCTCGAGACAGAGTGATGGAGCGGTGGGTAGGTGCTGCGATGGTGTTGTTGGTGATGGAGGAAGGTGATGAAGGTGGCGACTGCAGGTATGGTCGGGAGAGGGGAATGGGTTTTGCGAGAGGAGTTGGTCGGAGAAGAAAGAGAAGATTGAGAAGAGAATGGGTCCGCTGGAGTGGGGGTATAGGTATAGGG
This sequence comes from Papaver armeniacum, assembly GCA_023531295.1. NCBI lineage: Eukaryota > Viridiplantae > Streptophyta > Magnoliopsida > Ranunculales > Papaveraceae > Papaver > Papaver armeniacum. Next base: position 1,132 of record JAJJWW010007962.1, read on the forward strand.
CAATTTGTTGTGAATCCAGTGCATCGGGGGAAGATGAGGAGGCCGTAGCGACCGAAATCGGATGAGGAGTATATGATCTGAACGGCTGAGGAAGAATGGGGGTGATCTGGTGTTGAGGGAGCAACAATCTTCGATGCGCGAGGCCGCAGCTGACCGTTGGATGCGGAAGATAGAAATCTCAACGGCTTGGAGGAACGGGGCTCGGATCCGGGTCTTGGGTCGGGTCTAGCTCAAGCCCATGTCTTGTAGATGAGTTGCTACTTGTTGCCAGGTTGCAACTATTCAGGCGCGCGGCTTGGGCTATCTTTGCTCCATAGATGCTTATCTCCAATTCTTCGCTCTTTTGGCTCCTCAATTTCTCCGAGCTTTATTTATTACCTAAAAACACAAAATTAATTAATACAAATATTTATTCTTGAAAACAAGGAAAAACACGAGAATGCTGGGATAATATCTCGATTTCTAAGCGCAAAAGATGAGTAAAATGCCAATAAAAAGGTGTATAAATATGCAATATTTGGCACTCATCAAATACCCCAAACCCGAATTTTACTTGTCCTCAAGTGAAAGTAAATGAAGAAATCCTAACTATACCTGTCGCAGTCTCTCGAATGCATTTAGCATATGCACTAAGCCTTTAAACCCCTAGGTGTCCCTAGTGGACGAGTTGTAGTCTCGTGAGGGTTTACCGTGAGGTGTACCCACAAAACCTTTTCCAACTTCGAGTGTAAAAAGAGTCTCAAGCATCCAAGGAGCTATGAGGACATAGAGTTTCGCATCTAGTAACACGAAGTTAGAACTATCAAAGAACGATTCTCATCCTTAAGTCTTTGGCGAGAAGTAACCATACCATATGAAAGAATTGGTTCGAATGTGATCATAAGCCTCGACTTCGCCTCACTATTAGGGTTTTATGATAATTGCACTCAAAAAGATCGCTTTTTAGTCTCTCATGTGTGCAGCGGGAATAAAGAGAGAAATCCCGCACACGTTGTAGGTAAGAAGGATAACCTTCCGAAATAAAATCTGGAGACTCCACATAAGTGTGGACAAAAAGAATCATTTTATGATGATCTCTAAGAAAGGAAATCAACCATTAGCAAGGATGGGAGTACTCACTTACCTTCTCACCCGATCGGCAATTAATATCACTCTCTCAGCATTCATAGAAACGTCTTCAATCTTCGGTCTTCGGTCTTCAATAGCTGATGATGAACTTCTGGACTTCACAAAAACTTGAAATTTTTTTTTTTTTTTAAGTACATGAAATGAAAATAATAATACAACACCATTCTTTTTTTTTTTTTTTTTTTTTTTTTTTTTTTTTTTTTTGTAACTGAAATGAAAAATAACAATAAACGATAAAACTTGTATTGTCTTGATTTCACAAATTTCATTAATTCTCATCTTCTTTTTCTTTGTTGTATGTAACCTTGGACTATATCAATTTTTCTTCCAATATTCTGATAATGCTCCGCTTGCTGACGATGATGTGTTTCTATGGGTCTGTTGTTGAGAGAGAGAGTGATGCTAACTGCAAATCGGTATTTAGAAGGAGTTTTCTTCTTTAAACGTCACCCTCATGATTGACAAAAACTAGAACTCAAGAGATCAAAAGTAGTCTTTGAAAGTGGTGCGAAGTTGGGTAGCTCACCATTCCTACCCGGATTGACGTACGGTGACACACACTCTAACAGCTTTTCTAGAAAGTTGCAAAAATTGAAGGTTGGTGCCTCACTTGATGTAAAATGGGTAGTCTCCACTATGGGTGATCACAATTCTACTACCGAATATCTAAACAAAGACCTAATTCGCCCTCCCGGCATGGTTAAATCCAACTTTAACGCTCTAATCAACTAAGAAACCCGATTGCGTTCTCCAAGACTTCTAACTTCTGTTATTTCGGTCGGATTCTCTATGTAAACATAGCTAGAAGCATGCTAGTGACTCTAAAATCTCTAAAAGTTGGAGGTTTTTATGCAATTTTTTTGAGTTTTTTCGATTTATTTTTTTTATTTTTTTATTTTTTTTTAAAATAAAAAATTAAAATACTAAAAACTCTATATGCAAATGCACCCCCAAACCTAAATCAAACATTGTCCTCAATGTGTCGACAGATAGAAAAAATTTAAACAGTCACATACCAAGAGAACTATGCTGATAAGAGAAAAGGGAAGAGATTACCGGATGTCGGCGGAAGCAAGGTTAGAGCTTCATTAATCAAAGCTAGAATCCAACATTCTCAGTGGAGATCATATCGGATTAGCACAATATATGCACAAGAAGACTCAACCGATTCAAGAAAAGAAAAATTTAACAAGTCCTACTGGATTATATACAAAAATTCACCATACACCAACAATGTTCAAAGAGTTGAGGATCAACCCAAAAGACGGTATGCGTAAACATCAAGAGTCTTACACAAATATAATATGAGAGTGCAAGTAAGACTGCGTGTGGGAATGAGTTTCCCAAACCTAAACTTGCGAACGGGTGTGTTTGGGAGCACAAAATCTTGTAATTTTAATTGGTACATCATGCAAAAGGTCTAACTCAAAATGAGTTTTGCTAAGAACAATGGAGACATACATATTCCAACTGTGGCTCTTTAAAAGTGTTATACTTTGATGCAAAATAGTCCAAGAGGACTTGGGAGGCACAAAGTTCTAGGCCTAGATTAGGCATTTTCGAAAAAGTTGGTTTTGCAATTTTGTTACAAACTACACCTAGGTTGGGTGGAAGAGTTTCAATTTGTGACTTAGAGAGAGATTAGGTACATCTAAGTTGTTTTCATGGATAAAATCATTTGTACCATCACACACTTTCCTAAAGTCAGAAGAGGGTAAATCATGTTCACCTGCATAGAACAATTCATCAATCTCCAGGTCATACTCATCATCATTCTCATGCATAACATAACCAGGAGAGATATCATGCTCATTTTCACAGGTCAATTCCACAGGTTCCAAATCAGCATCACATGTATGAATATTAGAAGAAGCATCATTCATAGGGTTCACAGAAGAGACGCCTAACGTCTCTGAACCAAAAGATTCTACTACATTTTCGAAATACGCATGCTCTTCATATTCATCATCATCATCATAACAAAAATTCATCTCCCCATTCAAAATTTGAGTTCCAGTATACTCATCTACCTCTAGATTAGGTTCAATTGAAGGAGAATTTTCACTAGTGGGTATGCATGTTTCATATGAATGATCATTACATGGGTGTGCACATGGTTCACTAGAGAAGGGAAATTCAGACATGTTGCTATATGGATGGTCGTGTATTGCATTCGGTTCAAGCCTAGCATTTTGCTCCATGAGCGTTTCCATTACTCGATTGCAAACACGGAGTTGGGTGAGTATAACATTGTTCAACTTCCCATGATGATGGATGATGCATGTGTGCATGGTCATAGTCACTTCTAGACATTCGTACATTTGATTATCATGGCTTTCCCTAGATCGCCTAAACTCATGTAAAATGTAGCGAGTTCTCGGCAGGTGGTCTAAGCTACCACATAAGGTACAAGTATACATTGCATAGTTCCTAGGGGGATTAGATTTGACAGATTGCTCATGTAATTGCCTTTCTAAAGCAGAAACTTGAGCTTCTAATTGATCTACAAGTGATGACTGGGTATGAGGAAGTGTTCATTCTCAACCTGTGGTGGATGATACATGTGCTCATAATGATTAGGGTATGTGAGGTCAGGGCCTTGAGAAGGCTCATAAAATTCCCTAAAATCACTATGGTATGTGGGGAGTTCATATTGTGAAGCATGCCCGTAAGCAAGCTCTCTAATGGATTTGTTTGTATCCCCAGATGCAGACCAAAATCCTGACATGGTCTAGAAACTCAATTTGGTTTAAATGGGTTTCATTTTGGTTTGTGTGGGATTTGGTTTGTTTGGGATGTACAGCCCAGTTGCTGAACGGCCCAGCTATGCATGCCAAGTTATGTGGGCTGAAGGTTGTGTGCAGAGCCCAGGTTGTTTGCAAAGCCTAGTGGTTGTGGGCTTCAACTTATGATCAGCCAAGGTCAGTTAGCCCAGTGGTTGTGAGTTGAGTTTTGCGCACAGAGCCCAGGTACACAGGTGCAAGTTATGTGGGCTTAGTTGTTTGCAGCCCAGGTTTGGTTATGTGGGCTCAGATTTGGTTTTTGTTAAGTAGCCCAGGTTTTGTGAAACTTGTACAAAGCCCGAGAGATTATGCAAAAGCGCAGCACAGCCCAAAGATTTGGGCTTCGGTGGTTGCAGAGAACAAGTTTGTGTGTGGGAAGCCTGAGGCCGTGGGCTCAGTGGTTGGCAATTGCACCGATAATTCCGGCCCTATAACCTCGCTGCCCTCTATGATAATTCTGCCTCTGACCTCCGTAAGTTTCTTGCGGCTGATCAAGTCTTTGAATTTTGTTATTTCCGCCACGGTTATAGAAGTTTCTCTCTCTTTCAAATTCTTCCTGATCACGACTTCCCATGGCTACTAAATTTCGATGACCATCATCCGTTACCATTTCTTGTTGACCCCGCGAGGTGCTCGCCACTGTGTTTATAAATTTAGGTAACAAACTTGCATTCGCAGCCTCTTGAACTTGCATTCAAACAGGGTATGATTCCATTTCATTTTGCTTTTCCTCTAGAGCAATGTACTCCTCCCGAAGTTCTCGCAACTCGGTCATTGTGATTGTATTCTTGACTCTAAAAACCCGAATGTATAAACAGTTGGTTGCGAACATAGCATTAATGAATGATAAAATGAGATATCTCTCATCCACACGACCAGCCATATCGCTACACATTGTCTTCCACCTCACGGTCAGATGTTTCAAACTTTCGCCAACCCTTTGTTTTAACCCAAATATATCTTCAATACCCGGTCGCGAGGAATTATTACTTATGTACGCCCCCAAAAATATAGCTTGTAAATGGTTGAATGATGTGATTGTGTTTCTTGGTAAACCTTCAAACCATTTCAACGCTTCTCCTGTCAAACTTAATGCAAAATACTTGCACAATATAGCATCATGATTTTCCCATTGTAACATACACCTCACATAGGCTTTGATGTGTTGTATTGCACAAGTTGTTCCATCAAAAATGTTGGTTAACGCGGGTAAATTACACTTTGGGGGTATTCCTCCTAGTTGTACTTCTTGTGTAAATGGAGTTTTCGCAGCTTCCTCGATGGCCTCATCCAATTGTCTCTTTCCTCCTCCCTTTTACCTCGTTCAACCCATTCCTCTCATTTCTCCCTAATTCTCTCAGGATTTGTTCATTTACATCAGAATTTGAATCTACTGGTCTTTTTAGTTCCGCCTCTCTTCTTCTGCGTTCATGTCTGCTTTGACTTTCTTGTTCATCATTCTCTTCTCGTCTTTCTATGCGATCTTCTGGTAGGCCTCGAGAAGTGTTATATTTATGGCCTACGAGTGATACCGCAAGTGCACGGCGTCTATTGGAGACGCGGCAAGTACGGGTCGATCCCACAGAGACGAGGAGGTGCTATGTGTTGATTTCTAGCTATGCTTAACTGAATTCTAAGGTGATATGTAGCACAATTCAGGGTTGTTGCCGATACGGCTGATTAAAGTGACTCTACACTAAGGTTGTATCAAAATATGTAAAGTACAAGGGTGGTTGATTCCACCTCTAATCTCATGCTCAGGTAACTCAACAGGGCTTGTGTTCTTGTGCCTTCTTAGGAAGGTCTACAATGGATGTTTGCTAACTGGTTTTTACTCACTAACCCCTAGTATGAGCTGTCTTCTTACGGTACAGCTCATCACAGGCTCATAAGATCACTCAATTAGTTACTAATCCTAGCATGTTATACACAGCAAGAATCAAACCTAAACTAAATAAACCTTGGCATGAAAATCAGGGGTTTCATCAAAACACCCCTGTAAACTAAATTAAAACATAATTAAAATAAACAAAACTACAAATTGAAACTAAGTGAAGCACTGGCTAGCCCAGGCATATCCCCTAACATCAAAATACATCTGCTATTTATACATGCAACCCCCAAAATAATTCCAAACCCTAATTTAATTTTAAAACATAAATTGAATGCAACCCATACTCTGATTCGCACTCCTCTCTTGTCTAATCGCTCTGCTACTCCATGCTTCGATTGTTAGGAAACCCTAGTTCGAATCTGCCTCAACCCTAGCTTCTAGGTTGAGAGAAGCTAGTGATGGAGAAAGCGTGAACTAGAGAATAGAGATAGCTGTAGGAGTTGTTGGTCGTGATGATGGGAAAGGAGATGGTGGTGATGGCTTTGGCGGGGAGACGGAGATGGTGTCGGCGTGGAGTTGGTCGGGGAGAGGAGATGGGTTTGCGAGCTCGATGGAGTTGTCGGGTGAAGGAGAGAAAGTGAATTAGGTTTTGGCTTAAGGGAGTTTATATAGGGGCTATGGTGTGAAGCGGGTACATCAAAACTCGATGAGGAAGGCGGAGCGAGCGTTGGATGAGGCGGCTACGATCTGAACGGCCGAGGGAAGTAAGCGGTTTTGGCGTGATCTGGTGTAGCACGGGAGCAGCGATCTTCGATGCACGTGGAAGCAGCGACCGTTGGATGAGGGAGAAAGAAATCTCAACGTCTCAGAAGAGACGGGCTCGGATCCGGTCGTGGGTAGCTTTAGCCCATGTCTTCCTTGTTGGGTTGCAACCGATTCGCGCGCGGGCTTTGGCTATCTCGCTCCATAGATGCTTGACTCCAATTCTTCGCTCTTTTGGCTCCTCAGATTCTCCAAGCTTTATTTATTACCTAAAAACACAAAATTAATTAATACAAATATTTATTCTTGAAAACGAGAAAACACGTAACGGGGGATAATATCTGATTTCTAAGCGCAAAAGATGAGTAAAATGCCAATAAAAAGGTGTATAAATATGCACTATTTGGCACTCATCAAATTCTCCTAAACCTGAATTTTACTTGTCCTCAAAGGAATCAGACACAACAATAATATCATGATCCAAAAGAACATTAGTGTCAACAGAAGATTCATCCTTTCTTAAGTCACAAACAAGTTGTGTAGCATGCTCACATTCACTGAAGAATTTCACAAAACTGAGCTCATAGTTAAGATCACATGTATGAATGTTAGAAGAAGTATCATTCATAGGGTTCACAGAAGAGACGCCTAACGTCTCTGAACCAAAAGATTTCATCCTATTTTCAGCATGCACATGCTCTTCTAACATATCATATTCATCATCATCATCATAGAAATGCATTTCCTTATTAAAAATCATAGTATTTCTAGTCCCATCATTTGAAACAGGTTCATATGCAATATCAATTGCACGAGTAAGACTAGGCATACTATTTTCATTATGGGTGATAAACATTTCATTTTGAAAGTCCACCCTTTCTCATTTAGTGCATCATGATTTGACTCAATTTGAGTTCTAAGCTCGTGATCCTTTGGTCAAGGTTTTGAATCAATTCTAGAATTTCATTATGTGGTTCAATGAAAGGAGAGTTTTCAAAAGTAGGAAATTCATAATCAATGCTATATGGTTTATCATGCAATACACTCCTAGCATTATTTTGTTCGATGAGTCTAAGATTTTCCTCCACAGATTGAGAAGTACAAAATTGTTCATCTCCCACTTTGTGGTGAATGATGTATGTGATCATAATGATTAGGGTATGTGAGTTCGGGGCCACGAGAAGGCTCATAAAATTCCCTAAAGTCACTATGGTATGTGGGTGTTCATCCCGTGAAAGATGCCCGTAAGCAAGCTCTCTAAGGGATTTGGTTCCATCCCCGGATGCAGACCAAAATCCTGACATGATTTAATAACTCAAATTGAACTCAAAGCCCAGTTGTAGTGGACTAAGTTTGGTTTTAGTGGGATTGGTTTGGTTTATTGGGTTTCATTTGGTTTAAATGGGTTGATTTGGTTTAAGAGGGCTTTGGTTTGGTTGGGATTTGGTTTTGTGGGCTGTAGACTTGGTTATGTGCAAAGCCCAGGTTGTGTGTAAATGCACTGGCCCGAGTTACACAAGCTTATGTGGGCTTAGTTGGTTGCTGGCGTGACTTGATTGCAAAGGAGCAGAGCCCAGTCTTGTTAAATGGGCTTGATTATGTGCAAAGCCCAGCGAAGTGTGAAATTGCACGGCCCAGTTCTTTGAGGGCTTAGTTTGGTTGCAGCCCGAGTTGGGTTCGATTAGCCCGGTGGTGTGGGTGATGGGTTGGCTCTAGTAGCTGCACGGCCCAAATTATGTTAAAAAATGAAAACCGATTCAACTCAAGTAAATCGCGAGTTAGGATTGACTCGGCCCGATTCGGGGAGTCAACTCAACTCTACGGTTCTACTCGGTGAACAAGTAACCGGTTCACTCACTCGGCTCTCCGCTCGGACTTTTACTCACTGAGTCAAAGTTTTCTATTCAGACCCTCCTCGGCTCACTCGAGTCAACAAGTGTAGTTGATATCAAGCAAAAATTTTAGATTTTCAGCTCATGGCCGAGAGCTTCAGTTGCTCAAATCTGGCAGGGCTAAGTCCAGCCAAATCTCAGCCAAATTCTCACAATTCAATCACAAAACACCCACACAACTCTCAGCTGATTATCAAATTTTTCACTCAACAAACTCTCAAACCGATCTCACTCAAAGTTCAGCAATTTCAGCTCAAATGTTTGTGATTTTCAGGTTTTCAATGGGGTTTCAAACAAATGTGCAATGCACAACTCAGAGAATGCACAGGGTTATACAGGTGGTAGACCAAGGGCTAGCCAGGGAGCTCAAGCATGCATTCAGCTATGAAGGAGCCACTCACCTGACTCCTATAAGTTGCAGGGGTTGCTCAGTTGCAACACAAGCACAGCAGCACAACAGCAAGCTCAACAGCTCAGCAAACACAAGCAGCACAACAAAGAAGCTCAACGGTACTGGTATGCTCGAGGCTCAACGCCGGGCTTTGCTCGGCCAAAGACAACAACACAGCGAGCACGGCAAGCTCAGGCACCTACTGGCTCAAAATGAGAGTTTAGTTTTCTATAATGCACAGCTCAAGACATAAAAAGATGCACAAATGCACAGCTGCACTGAGTTTGGAAGTGCAATGTATATGAAAGATGGCAGGGAAACAAAAATTATGTTTGCTAAGATGCAATACAATGCAGGGTGTAAAATGAATATGTAACACAAGTTATACTAAGCTACAACTAATATGCTAATATGCTAAAACAATAAAGATGCAACAAAAGAGAGAACAACTATTTTACACTAAGTTTAAACAAGAAAAGGAAAATTACGGATGGAATACTACACTAACGAGATGGAATACTACAATGCAATACTAAGTTACTCTACAACACAGAAAAAACTAAGTTACACTGCAAAACTAAGACAGCTAATAAGAACTATGATGCAAAACTACAATGCAATGACAAGCTACAGATGCAAGTTATAAAATTTAGACTAAGTTATACTAAAACAAGATGAAAAGCAAAGAATGTAAGTGAATATATATACAGAGATGGAATGAACTCAGTTAAGTCTAGCCGAAAATCTCAGGGCACACACCAAGTCCCCGGCAACGGCGCCAAAAACTTGGTAGGCCTCGAGAAGTGTTATATTTATGGCCTACGAGTGATACCGCAAGTGCACGGCGTCTATTGGAGACGCGGCAAGTACGGGTCGATCCCACAGAGACGAGGAGGTGCTATGTGTTGATTTCTAGCTATGCTTAACTGAATTCTAAGGTGATATGTAGCACAATTCAGGGTTGTTGCCGATACGGCTGATTAAAGTGACTCTACACTAAGGTTGTATCAAAATATGTAAAGTACAAGGGTGGTTGATTCCACCTCTAATCTCATGCTCAGGTAACTCAACAGGGCTTATGTTCTTGTGCCTTCTTAGGAAGGTCTACAATGGATGTTTGCTAACTGGTTTTTACTCACTAACCCCTAGTATGAGCTGTCTTCTTACAAAGCATGACTCATCACAGGCTCATAAGATCACTCAATTAGTTACTAATCCTAGCATGTTATACACAGCAAGAATCAAACCTAAACTAAATAAACCTTGGCATGAAAATCAGGGGTTTCATCAAAACACCCCTGTAAACTAAATTAAAACATAATTAAAATAAACAAAACTACAAATTGAAACTAAGTGAAGCACTGGCTAGCCCAGGTGTTGATGGGTGAAAACTACTCCTGCAGAATTTGGTAATTTGGGGTGTGGATGAGGAATGAATCTAAACCTTCAACAAATGCACTGCGCGGTGAGTGCTTGTAGATTCGAGAGATCAATCTGTGCAAGTCCGGCCTAAACCAAGAAATGGCCGTTCCAGACTTGTTTCGGTCACAAAGTGAAGGAGATGGGGTTGATCTTAGGGAGGGAAGCGAAGAAGGTGTTGAGATTGTGAAGGTGTTGGCTTGCTATGACTTGTGACAGAAGATGGTTGAATATGACGGTATCAACACTTGGTTTCGTCGACCGAACTTGTGTTGTTTCTGTCTCCGTTATTCCTTGTTGTTGGAAATAGGCGGAGACCCTATTTTATACAAGTCATTGAGCCTCATTCACGTTTCTCGTGGGAGGTGGAGGTAGTGGAATGATGGAGTAGTGGAGTTATGTGTCGGTAACACACGACCAGTCTTGCCCACTTTTCCAGTTCATCTTTAACCGTCCATGACCTCCGTTCTTGTGATGGCGCGTTGCACGCTGCACGCTGTAAACCGCCAGACCAATACCCCAGTAAGTATCCCCAGTTTGTGACATGATTGATAACGGAATGTGGATCGTGGATCCACGGAAGATAGCATGTAATCTGAATTGAATAATGCGTTATTTGAGAGTCGATACTTGTGGAGTATCGTGTGTATTTTATGTCAGTATTGCATTACGGTGTGGTAAAGTGATGGGTAATGACTCCTCACTAACCAAATAACTCCTGACCAGGGTTGTATAACCAAGCCGGTGAAGTCGGACGGATGAGATGATGTTTGAGACACTCATCTGCGACCGTTGATGAAATCAGGTTTTTTAAAGAGGTGCGCAAGCATCACTCTTCAGCTTGGTCGAAACCAAGCATGGGAAGGATTTTGTGGAGGACCGACCATACATGCGTGTTGACGGCATGATGGTGTACACGTCCATGTCTCACCGTCTCATGGAGATGCAATCTAGGCCACTCAATTTGACCGTCAAAGAGGAGTGGTTGAGATCGGTTTGGCAGTAAATCCCTTGCCGCAAAGGAGTTGGAAACCGCATGACATCCCAAGTTTGGGCGTGCGTTCCAAGACGACCCATCTTGGTCGGTCTTGGTCGATCATACCAGCGTGTAGGTGGTAGGCTAGTGTTCACACCTATACCTGATTATCCCATGAAAACGTGATCTAAGCCACTCAAATCATCCGGGTGAAGTTGAGCGGTCGAGATCAGTTTAGGATTTGGGAGATGTAACCGCGTGAGTTTGGTCGGGCGTTTTGGATTAGCCGGGCATGGTATGCCTTGGCCGACCGCAAGAGGAGGTAGATGGGCCCACGGTGGTCATGCTGGTATGACCGGACCCTGCTCAATTTGATCGTGACCCTCCATTCGTGCCGGAGAAGATGGACGCGCGTGATGGCTCGAACCCTAGTTTTGGCTTTCAAAGCCGCGCGACCATGCCATTTCGGTGGACGATTGTGTTGTAACCAATCATGGTTGGTTTTGACCGACTGGTCATGTATGTAGGCGGTCACATGGTGATTGTGTCGACATGCTCAGGGCCCTTTGAGTCTGCATCTACACCCTCCATCTATACCTGCGAAGATGGATGGTTGAGACCGATTTTGCGGCACATGTAATATGCCGCAAACCCTAATTTAGGGTTTTCCGCCCATAATGCTTGGTATGGACGGTTTCTTGGCAAGCAAAGGCCAATGGTCGACCATGCGGTCGGGTGTGTGTATTCCATACCGCTTGGGGGTGATGGAATTGATGCGTGGTCATCCAATCATGCTTGTGGAGTTGGATGACCGCGATCGATCATATTTGGCAAGCTAAGGCCGTGTGTATTCCATACCGCTTGGGGGTGATGGAATTGATCTCGTGGTCATCCAATCATGCTTGTGGAGTTGGATGACTGCGATCAGATCATATCCGGAGACCCGATACGATCAAGTCCGGATGCTCAATCGGGCTAGTATAACACACCGAGAGGGGCTCAATCGGGCTAGTATAACACACCGAGAGGGCTCGGGCTAGTATAACACACCGAGAATCGGCACACGGGTATTTCGTACATGGATTCATTATAGTGCTTGGAGGTTCGTGTTACTCAGTAAGAGTAACACTCGGTCGTCATGCCACACCGATAATGGGTACGGGAAATACAAGGTTGATATGAAATTCTGAGAAGGGATTGTTCTTGCATGCTCCAACCTCGGAGGAATTTCATGTATTCACGAGAATGGGATTGTTGCTACATGCTCCATTCTTGGTGAATTAAGTGAGGAGTATCCGTCACTTATAAACGGCTTTATCTTTTACAAGATGTCGGCGCATGATTTTTTGGTTACTTACAAATTTAACCTTAAACGAAAATCCACCATCAACATTAAGTCCCCGCCTAGCATATAATGGTTACACTATTGTGTGGTAGGCATGAGATGGTGACATACGAAATGACCAAGCTGGAGTGAATACATATTTACCTGGATAGTTTCACATTGTCGGTGTTTCCTCGGAACTGGTTGGTCTTGATTGAGGATGCGAAGGAAGCGGGACTTGATCAGGTGAGTCGCTTTGGTTTCTCTTGTACATGTATGAGCTCGACCGCCCCTTCGGGTGTTTGAGTCGTGGATAGGATTCTTCTTCTACCGGATTCTCGGCGCGGGTGCTTGCACATTGCCGGTTGAATTGTTGTGTCCAGATGCTCTTAGGTTCTTGATCGGGGCTCAAAAAGAAATCGACTTGGTCGGCGTTGAATCCTCATATATCGGGCGCCGTAATCGTTTTAGGGTTTCCTCGGTATTTATGCAGTGAAGAGATTTTTGATCCGTTTTTACGGTAGAGCTTCCTTGCAAAACTCTATTTCCCATCATGTCTAACAACAAGTGGATCATCTTCTTCATACCATCCAGGATCTCCCGTTAAGCGTGTACGACCCGCGTCCCGAGCTTCATGATCAGTCCCACATTCGTGTTCTTCGAGTCAAGAAGATCATACCGGTTTGTCTCTTCCTTCTTTTCGAAACATTGTTTGTTCTTCATGACGGTCGAGTGAATAATCCCTTCATTCTTGCGAGAGATATCCTACCAGGAACATGTGTGACGGTCATTGACGATGATGACTTAACCATTCCTCTCCCTTCAAACTCAAACACGCCTACCCCTGCGAACCTCGAAGACGCTGACCTGGGTGTCTCATCTTATGAATATCCGAATGCAGGTCTTTCATTCGATGTTCGCATGAAATGCTTATCCTCCGGCTACCGGGATGTCGGTGGATTCTTGGTGCGGAAGGAGTTTGTGGGTTTGTACACCAAGTTGTGGAGGAAGTACGGTCATATCGCAACCAGGAATGTGGTCCGACATTGCTCCCCTGCCTTGGTTACCGCGGTAAACTGCCTTCTTCCCATGATTGCGGAGATGGAGAGTATTTCTATCCGCAACGTTCTTTGAATCAAATCTCGAAAAGTGGGAGAATATGGTATCTACCACGTGAATCCATGAAGTTCAACGGGCTGGTTATGCAACGTCTTGATGTCATCAAGGTTGATCGAGTTGGTATCCTCGCAAATGTTGTTCCCTGCTACGGAAAGCTATCTTGGAAGAGGAGAAAGCTCGCTGCGAGAATCGAGAGAAGGTGGAGCAAGTCATGCGGGACTTGAAGAAAAGAACGGAGAGATATCAAAGCTAGACCTGCAGATGATGCTCTCAAGGAATTATAATCTTCTAGATGGCCTCTTCTAAGCTGTACTCCCTTATTGTTAATGACGTTTATGTCAAGAGTTTTGAACATCTTTGCGGAATAAATTGCATTGGGTTTTGATTGGTGAAACAGGTTTTCATTGACACATCTCTGAATATAGTTGATGATTCAAACATGTAATGAAAATAAATGCTGTATTGTTGACACGGCGAGATAGTGGTCAGGTGTAATATGCCTTGAGCCACTTTCCATTGATGAACGCTTCAAACTTGCCTCCGTCTACCTTAATGATCTTGTAGAGCCTGTCATTGTAAGCCTTGGTGACTGCGTGAGGGACCTTCCCATTTCGGTGAGAATTTTGGTGCGAGACATGTCTTGTTGGATGTGTTTGGATGTTTTCAAACCAAATCTCCCACCTTGAAAATGCGTGGTTTCACAATTTTGTTGTATGCCACGGAAATTCGATTCTGTACACCCGAGCGTTCCTCTCGCTTTATTCCTTCTAAAATCCAGTGTCTAACTCTGCGATTCGGGAGTCGAGATTTCGGCCTCGTCCCAGTGGATCCCGGTTCCGCTTTGCAATCTCGGCGATGGGATTCCGATCTCCGCTGGGAGAATTGCATCATTCCGTAGACGAGTGAGTACGGCGAGACCCCAATGGAGCTTCGGGTGATGTACGGTATGCCCATAGTGCCATTGGTAACTGATCATGCCATTCCACGGGATTGTCGGGTGTCTTGTTCGTCGATGATCCGGATCAATGTCTTGTTGGTACTCTCGGCTTGCCGTTCCTTGAGGATAGTAGACGGTGGAGAAGACCTGTTTAATGCCGTACTCTCGAGTAACTCCGTACTTGCTTGTTGGCGAAGGGAGTGCCATTATCTGTGATGATATGCTTGGGCACTAAAACGACAAATGATGTATTCTTTAATGAAAGCCGCAATTGTTGCTCTGTAGTTCCTCGTAGGGAATGGCCTCTACCCATTTGGTGAAGTATTGGTTGCGGTTATGATGTACTCGTCTTTCGCTTCGATGACGGTGGATTAATCTTCCGATAATGTCCAGTCCCCGCCCAGTAGAATGGCCATGGGTTTGCTTATAGAATGCGAGAGGGTGGAAGGCGCATGAACAAGATTCCCATGAATTTGGCATGTGTGACTTTGAAGAAAACGGCTGCATCATCCTCCATGGTCGGCCAATAGTATTTCTCGTGTATTTGGAGGAACAGTTTCCTATTCCTTGATGTTCTCCTTCGTGTGTCTGCCTTCGGATGACTGGGATTTCTCCTCGGCCAGGCACCGTAGAATATCACCTCCGAAGCTCTTGCGGTATAAGATCCCTTCATGGAATATGAACCGCTTGGCTCTCTCGCTTCACCTTAATAGCGTCCTTTTGACCGGCGAGAATTATCCCATCACGGAGATAGCTAATGTAGGGCTCTCTCCTCCAGTCCCAGTAGCAGTTCACATTAAAAATCTCCAACCGGGTGTGGTGGTGTCGGCAATTCGAGCGGGACTTTTGAAGCGATGCCTGGATTGAGCCTCCATCTCGGCGTAATAACCCATGCGTTGAAGTCGCCGGTAAAGCGTTACCACCGATGATTGTCCACAAATTTCATTGTGAATACGATCCGGCAGATTTGTGCCGTCACCTCCCGGACATCTTGACAGGGAGCCGTCTGGATTCCGATAATCTGACATACCATGAAGCATGAAGAAGTTTTGCGTGGGTTTTGAGACTGACCTTTCCTTGTGAGAGTGAGCGTTGAGCTCTCGAATGATCGGAGTTCGCCAATCGTCGGTCTTGGTGTCTTTGTATTGTGATAGCCATGTCGATTCTATGGTTCTTTCTTTACCAGTCAAAGTTTCTTCCGCCCTTCGAACTTGACTTGGAAGCCAATGTTGCTAGGCAATCAGCGTGTTTATTGTTGTTGCGACTAACATGGGTTATGGTTGCATCGGCGAAGTAGTTTAGTAACCTCCGTGCTTTCCGATCGGCACGGGGCCGGTGTTACTTCTTTCAATGCGTATACTCCGTTCATTTGATTCACCGGTAACTTGGAGTCACCTCTTATCTCCGGGCGTGTGACTCGCTTGTTTATCTATTGAAAGCCCTATGAGGAAAGCTTCATATTCTGCAGAGTTGTTGGTGCATTCGAAGTCTAACTTGAAGGAATGTGAGAATACTTCTCCGGTTGGAGAGACTAACACCACGCCTGCTCCAAAGTATACTGCTAGGGGTAGCGGAGCCGTCAAAATACAAAAGCCACACTTCTTCTTCAGAATAGAGATGTTCGGGAATTCTCCAGGAGTTCTTCATGTAGTCCCGTAGTACCTTCTCAGGAAATGTCACAAGAAGTCCGCAACTGCTGACCCTTGATAGCTCTAGGCGATGCGCACGTTATGTCTAGTTCGACATTTGGAGAAGCCACCTTCCCGTCCTCCCCGTTAGGACCGGCTTTGAAAGCAAGAACTTTGCGGGATCGGATTTAGACACGAGTATCACCCCGTTGGATAGCGGTAATGCCTAAACTTCGAATGGAATGGATTAAAGCTAAACACGCTTTTTCCGCTCACGGGGATATCGGAGTTCGGCATCTCTTAATATTCGGCTGAAATAGTATATGGGACGTTCGATTCCTCGTCGTCTTCCCGAGCGAGTAAAGCCCCTACGGCGGCGTCACATCAAGGCGGTGTAGAGGACCAACGGTTTCCCTTGTACGGGAGATTTCATGACGGTTGGAGATGATAGTATTCGTTGGACTTTCCGAAAAGCTTCCTGTTGGGTTGCGGTCCAAACAAAGCTGGCTCCCTTCTTCAGCAAGGGGGTGAATGAGGCGGTAAGTTGGGCTAAACCAGGTATGAAACGTCGAATGTAGTTTACCTTGCCCATGAAACTCGCGGAGCTCTTTCACGGGGTCGGGAGGCGGCATTGTGAGGATAGCCTGAGTCTTGGACGGGTCTACTTTTATTCCTTCTGCGGTCACTTGGAATCCCAGAAATTTACCTGAGGAGACACCGAAAGCGCATTTTAAAGGATTCATCTTTAACTTGTATTCCCGACACCTCTCAAATACTTGCCGTAAGACGTTGGTGTGATCAGCTCGAGCATTTGACTTGACCACAATATCATCCACATAGTCTTCTACTTGTTTATGCATCATGTCGTGGAAGATTGCCGTCATAGCACGTTGGTATGTTGCAAAGGCATTCTTTAAACCGAATGGCATAACAAGATATAGTAGAAATTTCCAAGAGGGGTTGGAAAGTTGTCTTACTTGCATCATGCTCATACATCCTTATTTGATTGTAGCCATTTGTAGCCATCCATAAAGGAAAACATGCCGTGTCCGCTAGTGGCGTCTACTAACATGTCGATGTTAGGCGGGAGTCGTCCTTGGGGCAGCACTTGTTCAAGTCTCTCGAAATCCACGCAGCATCGAATGCATCCGCTTTTCTTTTTAGGGACCACATTGGCTAACCAGGTCGGATGATGAATGGGTCGATGAAGCCAGCAGCTAGCGCCTTCGAATCTCATTCTTGATTTGTTCTTCTACCTCATGTCCGAATTGCCTCGGAGATTGCTTGATTGGCTTGGATCCGGGCATGACGTGTAAGTGATGGGTGACCAATTTTTCATCTAGACAGGGCATTTCTTCGTATGTCCGGCGAATACATCTTGGTATTCCTTGAGTAGTTGAACCAGGCTTGTACGTTCGTACGTGGATAGAGTCGAACCGATAGAGACCGGCCACGGGAGATTCATCGGTCCCGATGTTAACAATCTCGAGCTCGTCGGTCGTGGAATTGGTTCCATCTTGTAGCTGTCGCGGGCGTCAATACCTCCTCTTGTATTCCGTCGTCCTTGCAGCATCAATTGGGCGGAGAGACTGGATGGTCTCTCCTCGCTAATTGCTGGAAGCCGGCGCCGGTATATTGTCTTCCCCTTCGATCACGGCTTGCCTCGAAAGAGCGCACCCTTTTGGCGTGAGGATGGGCTCAAGTTTCACCGGTTGGAGATGGACGTCTCGTCGGAGAGAGTGTGTCGTGGTGTTTGGCCCCCGGCCGATGTAAGTCGGTCTTCCTCTGGATTGAAGCCCACGTGGGTAGTGGAGTGCACATGATTTTGTCGGACTTTCCTGCGGAGCATCTTTTGACTCGAACAGCTCCACTCCGCATATTGGCGCATACGGAGACAATGATACGGGAATACGGACGACCTCCTCATTTAGCACGGTTTTTGTGCACCGGTGATACGTTGAAGGAATGACCTTGTTGTGGTGAAGCCACGGTCTCCCCCGAGTATCATGTGGTAATCCGGCTCCTTTTCTATGACTTCAAACTTTGCTCGTGGATCGAACAGTCCTACCGATAAATTCAAATTGACGTACCCGTATGTGCTTTGGTTTGATTCCCTTCGAAGTCCGTCATCGTGGTGGGCTGTCGACAATCTTGCATGGGCTGACCTTGGTTTGTCTTGAGAGTCTTGAGAGTAATTACGTTTGAAGATGCCCCCGTGTCGACGAGGGCTCTCCGGAACTCGAACCCTTGATGTGTGCGGTAACATGTAGGGCTCGGTTGTGACCTTCCTCTCGCCATCATGTCATCTTCTGTGAATGTAACATTGTTTATGGATGTTTCCGACGCAGTTGAGACTCACGGACGAGAAGGAGCAAGGTGTGCGTCCGTAGCTATTTTATTGACTATGACAAACGTCTGCCCGTTGATCTTTTGAGAGGTGCAAGAGTTCACACAAGTCTTCCACTAGAGACACAGCTTCACGATCTGCGGCCTCGGGTTCGTAGTAAAGCGTTGATCCGAGGGAACTAGTCCCCGTGTAAAGGTCTCGGCACGCTTATTTCCGACGTCATCTTGATGAGGAGGTCAAGTATCCGTTTACAGCTTCTTTGATCAGCTCCATGTTCCTCGTCGAGTCTCAAGTATCCGAGCCAACTCGCTCATAGTTGGGGTTCTTCTGTTGCGCCAGCCCAGATGCGCCGTTGGGAAGAGAGGCATCCTCGTTGGAGGAACTTCGACCGGGGATTTGGATTTGTTGAGGAAGTCCTAAGACCAACCATCTCGGAACTTAGCCAAACAGATTGGGTATTGAAGAAATTGATTTCACAACCGAGAGATTAATCTCCCTTTGTGGTCGCCAATTGTTGATGGGTGAAAACTACTCTGTGAATTTGGTAATTTGGGGTGTGGATGAGGAATGAATCTAAACCTTCAACAAATGCACTCAAGCGGTGAGTGCTTGTAGATTCGAGAGATCAATTCGTGCAAGTCCGGCCTAAACCAAGAAATGGCCGTTCCGGACTTGTTTCGGTCACAAAGTGAAGGAGATGGGGTTGATCTTAGGGAGGGAAGCGAAGAAGGTGTTGAGATTGTGAAGGTGTTGGCTTGCTATGACTTGTGACAGAAGATGGTTGAATATGACGGTATCAACACTTGGTTTTGTCATTGAACTTGTGTTGTTCGTCTCCGTTATTCCTTGTTGTTGGAAATAGGGCGGAGACCCTATTTTATACAAGTCATTGAGCCTCATTCACGTTTCTCGTGGGAGGTGGAGGTAGTGGAATGATGGAGTAGTGGAGTTATGTGTCGGTAACACACGACCCGGTCTTGCCCACTTTTCCAGTTCATCTCTAACCGTCCATGACCTCCTAACACGTTCTTGTGATGGCGCGCGCCTGCCACGTTGTAAACCGCCGAGACCAATACCCCGGTAAAAGTATCCCCGATTTGTGACATGATTGATAAAAACGGAATGTGGATCGTGGATCCACGGAAGATAGCATGTAATCTTTGAATTGAATAAACTGCGTTATTGTGAGAGTCGATACTTGTGGAGTATCGTGTGTATTTTATGCGAGTGCGCATTACGGTGTGGTAAAGTGATGGGTAATGACTCCTCACTAACCAAATAACTCTGACCAGGGTTGTATAACCAAGCCGGTGAAGTCGGACGGATGAGATGATGTTTGAGACACTCATCTGTAACCGTTGATGAAATCGGGGTTTTTAAAGAGGTGCGCAAGCATCACTCTTGACTTGGTCGAAACCAAGCATGGGAAGGATTTTGTGGAGGGCCAGGCCATACATGCGTGTTGACGGCATGATGGTGTACACGTCCATGTCTCACCGTCTCATGGAGATGCAATCTAGGCCACTCAATTTGACCGTCAAAGAGGAGTGGTTGAGATCGGTTCTTGCGAAATCCCTTGCCGCAAAGGAGTTGGAAACCGCATGACATCCCAAGTTTGGGCGTGCGTTCCAAGACGACCCATCTTGGTCGGTCTTGGTCGATCATACCAGCGTGTAGGTGGTAGGCTAGTGTTCACACCTATACCCGATTATCCCATGAAAACGTGATCTAAGCCACTCAAATCATCCGGTGAAGTTGAGCGGTCGAGATCGGTTTAGGATTTGGGAGATGTAACCGCGTGAGTTTGGTCGGGCGTTTTGGATTAGCCGGGCATGGTATGCCTTGGCCGACCATGCAAGAGGAGGTAGATGGGCCCACGGTGGTCATCTTTGGTATGACCAGGACTGCTCAATTTGATCTGTGACCCTCCATTCGTGCCGGAGAAGATGGACGCGCGTGATGGCTCGAACCCTAGTTTTGGCTTTCAAAGCCGCGCGACCATGCCATTTTAGGTGGACGATTGTGTTGTAACCAATCATGGTTGGTTTTGACCGACTGGTCATGTATGTAGGCGGTCACATGGTGATTGTGTCGACATGCTCCGGGCCCTTTGAGTAAGCAACTACACCCTCCATCTATACCTGCGAAGATGGATGGATGAGACCGATTTTGCGGCACATGTAATATGCCGCAAACCCTAATTAGGGTTTTCCGCCCATAATGCTTGGTATGGACGGTTTCTTGGCAAGCAAAAAGGCCAATGGTCGACCATGGGTCGGTTGTGTGTATTCCATACCCGCTTGGGGTGATGGAATTGACCGTGGTCATCCAATCATGCTTGTGGAGTTGGATGATTGCGATCAGATCATATTTGGCAAGCTAAGGCGTGTGTATTCCATACCTGCGTGGGGGTGATGGAATTGATCTGCGTGGTCATCCAATCATGCTTGTGGAGTTGGATGACTGCCCGATCGAGATCATATCCGAGTGATCTGATCAAGTCCGGATGCTCAATCGGGCTAGTATAACACACCGAGAGGGCTCAATCGGGCTAGTATAACACACCGAGAGGGCTCGGGCTAGTATAACACACCGAGAATCGGCACGTACGGGTATTTCGTACATGGATTCATTATAGTGCTTGGAGGTTCGTGTTACTCGTAAGAGTAACACTCGCCCATCATGCCACACCGATAATGGGTACGGGAAATACAAGGTTGATATGAAATTCACGGAAGGGATTGTTCTTTGCATGCTCCAACCTCGGAGGAATTTCATGTATTCACGAGAATGGGATTGTTGCTACATGCTCCATTCTTGGTGAATTAAGTGAGGAGTATCCGTCACTTATAAACGGCTTTATCTTTTACAAGATGTCAGCGCATGATTTTTTGGTTACTTACAAATTTAACCTTAAACGAAAATCCACCATCAACACCAGGCATATCCCCTAACATCAAAATACATCTGCTATTTATACATGCAACCCCCAAAATAATTCCAAACCCTAATTTAATTTTAAAACATAAATTGAATGCAACCCATACTCGATTCGCACTCCTCTCTTGTCTAATCGGCTCTTTACTCCATGCTTCGATTGTTGTGGAAACCCTAGTTCAATCGCCTCAACCCTAGCTTCTAGGTTGAGAGAAGCTAGTGATGGAGAAAGCGTGAACTAGAGAATAGAGATAGTTTTGTAGGAGTTGTTGGTTGTGGTGATGGGAAAGGAGATGGTGGTGATGGCTTTGGCGAGAGACGGAGATGGTGTCGTGGAGTTGGTCGGGGAGAGGAGATGGGTTTGCGAGCTCGGTGGAGTTGTCGGGTGAAGGAGAGAAAGTGAATTAGGTTTTGGCTTAAGGGAGTTTATATAGGGGCTATGGTGTGAGGCGGGTACATCAAAACTCGATGAGGAAGGCGGAGCGAGCGTTGGATGAGGCGGCTACGATCCGAACAGCAGGGAGGTAAGCGGTTTTGGCGTGATCTGGTGTAGCACGGGAGCAGCGATCTTCGATGCACGTGGAAGCAGCGACCGTTGGATGAGGGAGAAAGAAATCTCAACGTCTCAGAAGAGACGGGCTCGGATCCGGGTCGTGGGTAGCTTTAGCCCATGTCTTCCTTGTTGGGTTGCAACTGATTCGCGCGCGGGCTTTGGATATCTGGCTCCATAGATGCTTGACTCAATTCTTCGCTCTTTTGGCTCCTCAGATTCTCCAAGCTTTATTTATTACCTAAAAACACAAAATTAATTAATACAAATATTTATTCTTGAAAACAGAGAAAACACAGAATCTGGGATAATATCTGATTTCTAAGCGCAAAAGATGAGTAAAATGCCAATAAAAAGGTGTATAAATATGCACTATTTGGCACTCATCATCTTCTCCTTCATCTCTTTCACGAATTCGCACACCGTTATATCTATCATTTTGTTTTCTTTGCTGCCTATCGTAACTCCTTTGTACTCTTTCATATTCTTCATTGATATTACCATTGTTGCAATTTTGTTCTCGCCTTCTTTCTCGATTATCATGATTATTCGGGGAATTGCTTCTTCCAAGCTCTTGTTATTCCATTTCATTCTTAATCTTTCCTCTCGCGAGCTAGACGTGCTTGTTCAAAGATAGTGTCTTTCAATTTCATCTTCAATCTCTTTTTGCTTCCTCTCGTGCTTCTCTCCCATGCAATATTCTTCTTCCTTCTTCCCGATTTTTCTTCATCATCTGGATTATTCCGCCCCGACGCTGTCTATTTCCTTGATTCCATCATTTCGCCCATTTTGAAGAGTCTCGGGATGTGGGATATAACGATCTTCCATCATTTCTCTTCTCTGCAATGTTCTACGCTTGGATTTTGCGCTTCCTCTCGATTTTCTTCTTGACATTTTCTATAGGCAAAGTTCTCCTTAATTCCTCTCTAACCGATCTTGAGCTTGACTTTGTAGTGCTTCTCGACCTTCTATTTTGTAATCTCATGTTTTCTATCCTCAACTCATGATTTTGTCTTGTCAAATTTGCACGTTCCTCGCCTCTAATCGCCTTTCTTCATGTATTGTTTGTCTCAATGCCTCTAATGCTGCGATCTCTTCATTTCCATGAATTATTTCTCCAATTCCTTCTCGGTCTCTCCTCTTGTCCATTGTTTACCAATTGTTGTTCTTCTCCCATTTCATCTATGAGAGTCGATCTCCAAGTATGCACATTCACTCTATCATAATCCGCAGTTCTATTGGTCTTGGTTGAATTGGTGATTGAATTTGATTTTCTTCATTATTTCTTGTGTTCATTCTTGAGGATTCCCCCATTTCATTTCTCCTTTCACCAGCAAGTCTCCTGCTCCTTCTAATAGTTGTTGGTTGTTTTGATGCATATCTTCTTCTAGCCATTTCTCAATTTGATGAGTTGTTGAAAATTATATGAATTTCCTTCCTATTACTCCAAATTCTTTCAAATCACAATGTCAATCTTCACTCTCTCCATGTTTCTAGCGCTAATATGTAGTTGCAGGAAATCCTACACTACACCCCCTCACAAGAATCTATACAATCAAATCATTTTAGGATGAACAATTGTAATTTTTATTGATTAAACTCTTTAAAATGCTTACAAGATGAAATGGAAATTAGTTAAAGAACTACAATCCTCTAAACTTTCTCTCTCATAATGACTTGCCCAACACTCGAAAAAGATCCCTCCCTCAATGCACTGCTCAACTCTTTATATAGGGTATTACATAGTGGATGACGACTAAGCCTGTCATTTATTTTTCGGAATGACTTGCGAAATATCGCAAGTGTACAAACATATAATCTCCAACTCTCCTAGATCTCGCTAGGTCTTCACATCTTTCTCGTGTTTTGGTTTTGTCATTCATTAAGAGAGCGTCATTTATATTACTCATAAAAGAAGTGAAGTGAAATGCGATACCTTCGCAATGTCTGAAATGGTTTATTGATCTCAAAAGAGGTATTGATGTCGCGATATTAAGATCCTACAATATCCATTTGCACGGGTTACTTGGGAATTTAACAAGGTGTATTATTTACTCATGAATACTGAGCAATTTGGGAATTACTCCGGATCCAGCAATCGGATGAGTATTGAGACTCATGTCTCTAAGCGTGAAAGCTCATGACATAAAACCTCTGATCGAGAAAGCCTCTCAGAGAAGATGTAGATGTGTAGTCTCCCAGCTGAGACCACGGAATATCTCATACTGTATAGAATCACAAGATTGGGCTGACCTGGATGACATGTACGCTAGTAAAAAGCAATAACGTTTTCAGGATGTAACTGTGTTTTCCTGACTGTACAAGAGGAATATTGTAGCGCCCCTAAGCTAAAAGATGACTAATCAAGAGATTAACCATAAAATGATGCACTAACGATTTAAAACATCTATTTAAGAATTAATTTAAAAGTTCTAAACAAAGTTTAAACCCGAATCTAAACCCTCTCTGAAATAAATACAAGAACTCCTCTCAAGTGATACATATTTAATAGTGCATTGGTTTACAAATAGAATATAAACACAAATAAACTTAGCGGAAGCTAACCAACTAACGAAACCAACTCCTCAGAGCCTTTATCTCCACGTGCACATCTTGAATCTGTCTCTGAAACTGAAAGTGGGAATGGGTGAGCACATCATCCCTAAAAGGGGTGCCCAGTAGAAATAATAACTAACTTTCATGTAATCACTAGAATGATTTGAAGACAATGCAGGTTTTACTGAAAATCCGATAAAATACGGAAAACAGATAAAGCATATTAAAATAATAAGTTGTACTGAAATATAAAGTTTAACCAACCAATAAAACGGCACACATTCACAACATAAATAATAGTTGAGCGACGTCTTCCTTCGGAGTAGCAAGGCATGACTGTTGTAGACTCTTCAATGATCATTAAAGCGCCCTGAGGTTTCCGTCCCCAAGTCATAAACGATAAGTACCTTACCAGTACCTTATTCTACGCACACTTTACATAGCAAGTATCCAAATAGATCTAATGGTAACAACATTATATCCGATCGAAGTGCTTACACAGTGGACAGCCCTCTTTACCATCCTCACATGTAAATCCAACAATCTTATATAAGATTCTCAACATCATTCTCTAAACACCAAAACATAATATAATAGCTTTTGAAAGTAATTTAAAATAAACAAGTAAACATTCACGTATGAGACATGCGTTTCCCCGTCTACGTAAATAGGGAAAGTATAGTGGCCAAATTAAAACCAGACCTATATAATATTCAACCCAACGAGGTCTATCTAGGTTTGCATAAAATAGGTATAACATTTGGGGGTACACATCCCACACCAATCAAAAGGAAAAGATTTCCTTACATGCTAAAAACAAGTAAAGAATGTAACCACTTTCCAGTCAATGGAAAGAATCACTTTTTGAAGATAAGTAAATACTCCCAAAACACGGGTATTAGTTGTTTCGTAAGATCCAACCCCATCCCAAAATGTAAAAGAAAACTAGTTTGTATTACACACAAATAATACATGCATACACATATCATATACTAGCAAAGATATGCATGCCTTTCGCAATATAAATATATTTATAAAACAATAATGAATACAAGAGAGTTCGTTATCGATTCCCACCTCTTTTGATGACAAGCCTTGCCTACCTCGAGATCCATACTCCACTAGTTCGTCCTTTTGAATCGATCGTTGTTAATAACGACTAACTGTTAATCACACAAGCACTCTAAAGATTAGCCAAAAGGCTCATACAAGGCTCATAACACAATCTCATACAATTCTCTAGTTATTAGTTAAGTGAACTATCTAGTGGTTCTAAGCCCATTTGTGGTTCTATACATTTTCATTATTCTATCTTTAACACTTCCAATGTTTTACTAACCCGATTAGGTTGGTTCCATAGTCCATTTGATAGGTCTTATGAATATCTACAACTTTGTAGAAGGAACCAAAAGCTAATTCAGACCATAAGAGGTCCAAAACATCAAACTAAGAATACATGGCTCTAAGCCCAAGTCCATTAGGCCTGAACTGACACGGCCCATTAATCTAAGGCCTGGTCCAACCGAGTCAACTTACGGTCTCTAACGGTTAGGGGTCAAAGTAACAGTCAACGTAAGTCAAGGTCAAGTCCAGGTCAGAGTCCAAAGTCAAGTCAATTGGTCAACGAGTTAAGTCACTGAGTCAACTCGGGTCAAGATAGGAAACTCGGTGAGTCAACACGATTCGACTCAGTTAGATATCTGAGTCAGGGTCAGCTAGGTCAGTCAGGTTCTGACTGAGCTAAAAAGCTCAAGGCCAAAGCCTTTGCACAAGCTATAGCCAGCGCTCAGGCCAAAGAACTCTAATGCACAAACAAGGTGTAACACCTAACTGTCAAGACTAAAATGATGCAACACATAACAAGCCAAACACAAAACAATCCCTACTCCTTTAACAATTCAGTTCAATCTACACAACACCATTTCTAACTCTAATTCCAATACACCACCAACTCGACTTCAAATACACTCAAGACAACAGTTCAGTCTTCATATGCTCACCAAGCATTCTTCTAGCTCTTCTGCCAGTTCAATAACACCACTACAACCTCATTCATACCACCTGTAATTCATCAACATCTGTAACATCACCAATTCACTCCATAGCTGCCAGGCCATAATCTTCATTGTAATTGTAGTTCCATATCAGTTCAAAATCAACATCCTTCAGTCTTTGAGCTAACTACCAGTAATTGATCCATGAATCACCCACCATTCTGCATAATGATCCACTAACAACTTCTTCATGTTCTTATCTAGCGGCACCAGCTCCATCAGAAATAACACAACCAGTACCACTACCTTGTCTGTATCACTTTGTATACTTTTATCTTCATGTCTGCAACACCATTCTTCTCAGCTTGTCTTAAACACATCTCGGGCTTCCTCCATGTATTCTACCACACATCTCAGGCTTTCTCCAATTACATCCCCATTCATCTTCAGCTCATTCTCTTAATTCATACACACAAACATTCAAAGTCACCAACACCATAACAAACTGCAGCTTCACTGGTAGCTACTTCATCCACCTGAGATACAACTCATAATTCACAAACTCCATGTAACCTCAACACCTCCAGCAACATCATTAGCAGTTCAACTTCACATCCTCTCTATTACAGAATTCTAATTCCTTGAACTCTGAAATTAATCTTTCTGACTAAACATACCCAAATCACCAACTCAATTCAAAATTAAGGCTTCATATTCCCTGTAACTAAACAAGACCTAAGCTATAACCACAACTTCATCTCTTCTGTTCTAATATTTCATCTTCACCGATCTCTATCCAATTTATCCCCTTCATCTGTAATTTCCCAACTCAAGAACCCTAAACTTCACTTTCAATTCACTGAAACCCTAACCCGAAATTAAATTGCTAAGGAACTAAAATTAAATCCCTATACAACTACCTCCTCTCGAATAAGAACAAACCCATGTAATAAAACGATCAAAGAACATCAATTTCATAAAGAAATATCAAAACAGAAACCCTAATTAAAACTCGGATTTTACCTTTTCTATTTGTATCATCATCAGAACAGCTTCAGAACATCAATTGAACATCAACCCCTTTGTTCTACATCTGTCAATGACTCAATAATCTTTCCAATTGCATACGAACTCAAACTCAGAATCCCACCTCTTTGATTCTCTTTGAGTTATCACTTCAATCAAACCCTAACAATCTCTAATTGTTCTCCTTCAAGATTCACGACAAAAACATCTCCCTCATCATCTACACAACATCACCAATCGACTCTCTCAATCGAAACTCGCAGAAGAAGGGAAAGAAGAGAGACAGAAAGGAAGAGGAAAGGAAAATGAAGAAGAAAGAAAAGAGAAAATAAGAGGTTATCCTCCGATACGCAGATAAGACCAACCAGAACTATAAAGGCACCAGAATATTGATATGGGCAGCCAAACGGTCTACGAATTAATTACTATTTTACCCCTTCATACTTATCCGATGATATCCTCTTCGGTCCAAAGTGTCCGAATGACACGATCGAGTAGTCTATTTTCGCGTAGCTTTTCGAGACCTATCTAGTGATATTAATTTCGTAACTAGATCGTTGTTAGATTAATTTCTATTAATTAACATTCGTCTCTAATTATCGAGTCATTAACGGTTAATTTGTCTCTTGACTGGTCTAATAGCGTTGACGAGCTTGAGGCTCGTTACAAATATGACACTCCAGCAAGTTCATATTTCTCAACCTTCAGATAATTAATGCTCCTAGATAGGAAGCCCTGCTAGTATAGAGCCATCAGTTAATTATCTTTAATCACTTGAATATCCAGCAATATTCTACGATTCTTCGTTATATTTCGTCACTTCAATTCGGGGTTCTTCTCAGCAGAATTCCACGGTTTAGTGATAAATATTCAACAAAACAGTATCCTCGAGCATCGAATAAGCCCCGACTAAAATGGTGCAAGTGTACTTAGCAATAATGCATGCATACCCGGCATTTGAATGCGCAAACGAGCATTTCAAAAATATGAATGAACGATGAACCTATGCAAAATAGGAAGGAAAAATAATAATAATAAAATATTAGCAAAGGCGCCTGTGGACCTGGGCTCATCAAATTGTTTGGTCATGCCGTGACTTGATCCGCGCCCAATTTTATATTTTGTCATATTTTATTTATTTATCCCTGATCTCGTGAAAATTTTCTCGTTCGAGCAAATCTCCTTCGTTTCAAGGAAATTCTCTAATCTCATGATTTTATCAAAGAAATAATAAAATTAGGGAAAGGTGTCGCAGGACCGAGCACCGGTGCCTCACGGCCATGCCCTAGCGTGGGCTGGTCCCACACCTCACGTCCCCATTATTTTATTATTTCTCTCAAATTATGAAAATTCCCTGATTTCATGAATTTTCCCTAAAACCATGAAAATTCCCTAATTTTATGAATTTTCTCTAAAATCATGAAAAATATTATTATAAAATTAAGAAAACTCGTGGGACCGGGCTCTAGCCGGCCGGCCATGCCCTAGACGGTCCCACATGCCTATTATTTTATTATTGTTTGTTGTTTTAGTTTCCTAATTCCATGAAAACTCCCTGATTTCAACAAAATACCTTGGTTTCAACAAATCTCTCTGATTTTAGGAAATTTGTTGAAAATTTCCTAAAATCATGAAAATTACATAAAATTGGGAAGAGTGCTCTAGGACCGTGCCCATTGGCCGGCCGGCCATGCCTTGGCCATTGCCGGTCCCACACTCCACCATTCCCTATTTTATTATCTTTCTCATCTCATGGAAATTCCCTAATTTCAAAGAAACTCTCCGATTTCATGGAATTTCCCTCAAATCAGAGAAAATACATAAAATCACATAAAACTGGGAATGTGTGGGACCGTGCTTGTTAGTCGGCCTGCCATGCCCTAGCCACGGACGGTCCCATACCTTGCAATTCCCTGTTTCATTTATTATTTTTTATCATCTCATGTATTTTTCCTAGTTTCAGCAAAACCCTGGATTCTGCATATTTTCTCAGAATGTTGCTCAAATGCACATCGGAAAATACTGAAACTCTCAGGAATGAGACACGGACACTATGGTGACACGAGCACATCTCCTTGAACGACCAAGGGTGGATCTAAGACCTGCAAACAGCCGGTCCCACATGTTTTAATAATTTTAACCTAATTTGCTCAATTGCTTATATTAAGTTCAAACTTCTTCCAAACAATTAAGAGTTTGCTTGAACGACCATCCATTGGTCCCACGGCCACCAAGAGCCGGCCCCATGACCTCTTGGTCGGTCCCTCAGTTCATGACCAGGTTTTTATTATTTGTCGCTCACACGAGCATTATTTCAATAAATGATTAAACCAGCATTTAATCATTCTTTCACCAACTGGTCCTCTAAGAGACTTTGGTATTTTGCTCATTCGAGCATCTGGGCGTACATGGTGGACTCGTCATCCCATGTAGCCGGTCCTCGCTTCACTCGTAGATTGATTTGCAATAAATCATCATTTCGATAAAATTAGGGTTTTGAATCCAGAGCTCTGCAGAAACATGATTCTGAGCAGATTCAAATACTCTGAAAATTTATGTTGATTCCATGATCAACGTTTTTATTTATTTTACTCGACCCAGCATTTAGTATCTTAAATTAATATTTATTTTGGTCCTGCTACCAACAATTCATCAAACGAGCAATATTTGCTCAAACCGGCAATATTTACCCAAATTAGCAATATTCGCTCAAACTAGCAATATTCGCTCGAACCAGTAATATTTGCTCGGATTCAATAATATTGGTTCAACTATCAATATTATTCGACAACTCAGCAACACAGTTTGCTCGTCTTAGGTAATCAACATAATAATACCTCGTCTCAGCGGACATATTTGATTCATGAGTTTCAGAACATTTGCAAAACATGTTCAACTCAACAATACATGGACTCATCGTCCCTCAAAGTCAGCAATTGACTCCACAATCACGAGATATCAATCGTGTCACATGGGGGGATATTAACTAGGGTTTTGGTATGGCGGTCTACGGCACGTGTGTTCACCCACGATGAGAATGTGAGCAAGTCGTGCAATCGGTTGGAAGAGTCGGCAAAGTAGTGGGTGGAAAATTAACCAAGTCTTCACGATGAGCAATCTGGTTTTAACACGATTTCCCACTTCCCCACTCTCCGATTCCAAAGAACTGTCACACTTCATGGGATCATGGTGTTTTCAACTCCGGCATTATAAAATGTCTCTGAATCCTGATTGAAAAGGACAAGATTCGAACACTCGAACATTCGTCTAAACAAGGAATTCTCGGCAGGTTCATACAGACAATCTTTCGTCTACACAAACTCATCGTCTGAGCATTCACTCTCAATTAAGCAAAATTCAATCATTCAGAGCGTTCTTACGCTGAATTCACAACACACCTACAATCTCAGATCACCATTGATCTCACACATTTCTCAGCTTCCCTCCTACAGATCAACCCATCCTCTCTTGTGACCGAATTGACTCTGGAACGACCATTGTTCTTGGTTTAGGACGGAGTCCTACAGATTGATCTCTCGAACTTAAAGCACTCCTTCGTTGCAGTGCATCTGTATGAGGTTCAACATTTCGCTCGGTTCAAGGAGTCTCCACACGGACGTCTCCTCAATTCCGTAAAACCAGCAAATCGTTTTTCCCCATCTACAGATTGGCGACCACAATGG
The DNA here is from genome assembly GCA_023531295.1 of Papaver armeniacum. Classification (NCBI taxonomy): domain Eukaryota; kingdom Viridiplantae; phylum Streptophyta; class Magnoliopsida; order Ranunculales; family Papaveraceae; genus Papaver; species Papaver armeniacum. The sequence goes on from JAJJWW010007962.1 coordinate 32,418, forward strand.
AGATTAATCTCTCGGTTGCCATTTGAGCACTTTCATATTAACTGTATTCATCTTTCTCATAACTAGTTCAAATGACTCATAAGAACTAGTTGAAGAGTTGTTCAATTGCTTAGGTCTTTATTCATAGACACAATTGAAACAAAATCGGTTTGATTCATTTGAATCAATTCATGAACAATATACCCACGGTTCGCAAAGATTGCATTCCTTATAATTTATTGTTTTAAGTTCATGAACTATCGATTTGAGAAATAACCAGCTTGGGTACGCGTACGGGTATGCGAACCTTAACTACCGGATTTGAGTTTACAAACTCAGCAGAAATTTTCGGTTCGAAAACTTCCGTGGCACGCGCGTACCTAAGGTGATTGGTTTACTAGTTTGCAAACTACAAACTCGGGAGAAATTTTCGGTTGAAAACTTCCGCCAGTACGCGTACCCAACCTGTCTCCTTCACCAATACCACATGCACACATATGCACGCACTTGGTTTCCGGTACATGGATTTATACACTAATGTGCGAACACACTATATATGCTTATATCCATAGATGGTAATCTCAACTCTACATTTTAATCATTGAAACATTCTTCTATAATGTTATAACAATCGTTATTCACGACTATCGTCATCAAAGCTATTTTCAAGATTTAAACGTCATCATGACTTTCGTCACGGGTAAAGATGAAATGTGGTTAAAGCGAAAGCTTACCAACACATATTTCGAGAAAAATATAGGCGAGTAAACTCGGCTCGAAATAGCAAATGTGTATGTATGAAAACTATCATACTTATATGACTATTGTCTAAAGAGTAGGAGATAGAATAGACTTTTGAGTGACAGATGAGTTCAAGTCTCCACATACCTTTTAGTCGGATGAAGTTCCACTGGTTCCTCGAGTAGTTATTCATCTTTGTAAGATAATTGCCATGGAGTCTGGAGCTCAACTATAATTAACTATTTGTAGATGGTGGATTTTCGACAAAGGCTAAAATCGTAAACCCATACTTATATGTATTCCTGATCCAGCAATCAGATGAATATTGAGGCTCGTGTCTCTTATCGAAAGCATGAAAGATCATGCTATGAGAATCTCGATCGAGAATACTGTCTCTCGGAGTATATATAGATATGCGTCTCTCGGTGAGGCAACGTCATATCTCATGAATGCGATCAATTTCGTAATTACTTCTATATAGAATCGAAAGATTAGACGGCTCTTAGACACTTTTGCTAGTATAGAGCAATAACGTCTTCGAGGATGTAACAATGTTTTCCCCGACTATATGAAAGAAGTATGACGCTTAAGCAAGCTCATATCACTCAATTCTGAATAATTAACGCTCTAGACGATCGTACTAGTATAGAGCCATTAATTAATTATTTTCAAAATCAATAGATTCAAATCCTCGAAAATATTCGATATTTTCATAATATTTCGTTACTTCAATTTATGGTTCTTTCCAGCAGAATTACATGGGTTAGTAATAAATATTCAACACACGGGCATCTGAGCTACCTTTGAGTAAGCCCCGACCAAAATGGTGTAAGTGTACTCAACGATGATGCACTAACAATCACCGCACGAACAAGTATTTCAAAATACGACGAGACGATGAACCTATACAAAATAGGAAGGAAAAACAATAAATAATTAAAAAATTGACCAAGGCGCGGGAGCATGGACCCACCGACCAGGTCGGACGTACGTGGTCAATCCCACGCGATTTCATATTTTTATCATATTTTTATTATTTTCTTTGAGTTCATGAAAAACCTTTCACTTGAACAAATATCTTTTGTTTTGAGGAAACTCCTCAGTTTCATGGTGTTTCCCTCACACCAAAGAAATAATATAAAATTAAGGAAAATATTGTGGGGCCGTGATTATTGGCCAACCTGGCCATGCCCCCGATCCCTACCGGCCCCACACCACATGGTTCCTCAAAAGTATTTTATTATTATTTCCCTAATCTTATGAAAACTCATGATATTTCCTTGATCCCATGAAAAATAATATAAAATTAGGGAAACTCGTGGGACCGGGCCATAGCGGCCGGTCATGCCCTAGCTGGCTCCACACGCCCTATTTTATTATTATTATATTTTTCATGTTTCCTTAATCCCATGAAACTCCTTGATTTCATGATATTTCCTTCAAATTATGAAAATTCTTTCAAAAAATTATGAAAATTCTTTCAAATCATGAAATAATACATAAAATAAGGGAAAACCCACGGGACCAGGCCCTAGCCGGCCAACCATGCTCAAGCCAGTCCCACACGCCCTTATTTTATTATTATTAATATTTTGTTTCCTTCATCTCATGGAAACTCTTTGATTTCAACAAAAAACTCCTTGGTTTTAACAAATTCCTTGGTTTTATCATATTTCCCTAAAATCATGAAAATTCTCTATATAAAAATAGAGTTTTTCCGAGCGACGTGGTTAATCGGAGCTTCTGGTTGATTCTGGCCCCACCATTTCTATTTTTATGGCAATTGTAAAAAATTCTGGAAATAAAATTCAAGAAGATATATTTTTCTCCACAATATATTTTATAGACAATCACATTCAACATAAATTATTTCCGAAAACATCTAAATCTTGAAAAAGTCGTATAAAGTTACCAAAAATATATTGAAAAATTAATCATAATATGTTTTATTTTAATTTAGTCTAACAAACAAATTAAAATAAAATCACATAAAAATATATATGCATTATTAATCATGATTTCATCACAAATTAAATCAATTATATAAAAAAAAAAATCCAATGTCCATTGTTCAATTACATTTATTCCAATGAAACTAATTTTAATTATAGTTTCAAACTACTAATAATTAAATAAATTCTAATTCTAGTTGCAATTGCAATTTACAATTACAACCCCAAATGAAATTACAAAAACAATTCAACAATGAAGCTAAATCATGCTTGAACCAAATATGAGTCAATAGCCCAAATTAAAAATAAAAATGTTTAGAGTCGTGGATACATACCAATAATTGAATTTTCCTCTGAAGTTGCTAAAAAATTTAATTGTTGGTCTGCAAATATATTAAAGATACAAAATAATTAATTGAAAATCGTGATAATCAATACATGATATCAAACAAAAAGTTTAGAATAGAAAAGCAAAAGCTTTAGTAGAAAAATGCGATAATAATAATGATTTTAACATTAATTTTATTCATTCCGTAAATACAAACCAAAAAAAGATTCCATTATGAGATGTAGAATATGCCAAATATCTTTTAGAAACAAAAATTGCAATAAGTACATGCAAGTATCCAAAAATAGTGGCTATCTGAAGTATAAAAACTACAAAAAAGAAATTACACATAAGTGCGGAAATAATATCTTTTTTCTTACGAAAATACTTATTTTATTACTATACTTTTTAATATTGCTTATTCAGAAAAATATTAAATTAAATGCACTAATAAAGATACTTTCAACTACGATTAGCAAAAAAATATACTTCAATAGGTAAATTTGTGGTTTTCTTTGCTTGAGGTTGCCAAAAATATTACAATAGATGGATATAATCGGAAAAATGCAGATATTGCTTAATATTATGTTCAAAATAAAAAGGAAATTCCAGATAATTTTAGATATTAATTAATATTATATCAAAAATAAAATCATTTTATTTTTGGTCTGGTGTCTCTATATAAAGCAATCAAACAAACCCAAACTCCATTGTTAGCCAAACCTTTTGTTTCCACATTGCTATTTTAAATTTTGTTGTTATTTCTTTTGTTTTCCTGCGATTTAGGATTTTTTGTGACATTTGTCATTTTGTTTTGTAGGTATCCTCGATCATGCACCTGTTGCAGTTGTTCCTAAAGAATCAACATCAAGGTATACCCCTATTAATTCTTGCAAATATTTTTGCGATATCAAACCAAACACCATATGTTTTGGGCGTAAAACGTGTTTTGCTCTTGCCATTGTTTATTTAGGTTGTTACTTCTTCACATGTTGCTAAATCATCAGGAAATTAAGGTTTTTTGATCAATTTTATTATCGATCGTGTATATATGATTGTTGTTTGTTTATTTTCCCTTTTTATGTTAGCGAGATAACTAAATAGATCTTGATTGATGTAAGAAAGATAGAAGTAGCAGTGAAGAAGACTCATCTATTATGGTTGCAAAATTTAGTTTGCCCTTTTATAGTTATATATCTAGCATATACATTATCTCCGTGCGATAATGGCTGGTAATATGTACATACATGCATATTCTTCTCATCTATTATTTTGTTATGTTTTAATAATTTTGCGATAATAAAAATATGAAGTCATCCTTTTTTTTTTTTTTGCAATTCTTGATGATATTTTCAGCGCGTGGAGGACCAAGGGTATAATTTAAGTTGGATTCCATTTGGTTCTAAGTTTTTGTATGTTAACCGGATCATCTACGGCTATGGCGGTTAGTCAGGCTGTTTTTCCTTTCCCTGGTATATGCTTAATTAGTTATTTGTTCAATGTTTTGTATCATCGATATTTGTTGGAAATTTTAATTAATTATGATAAAAATGGAACTACAGTATTGGTTGAGTTTGTAGAGGGGCATGTATTTGGGTTTGTAGAGTGCCGAATTTGCATACTCGTGATTGACTTTTGGTGGGAGGCAGTGTGCGTGGTGTTTTTGTTCTTCCCTTCTACTCATAAGAAAATCCATCATTTTCTTTTGAAAGTAAGAATTGTAGCTGTATTTTTTTCTTTACATATAATTAGATGGAAAAACAAAAAGACTACCGCAAGCGGTTACATCTAAATCCCCCCACAAAAAAATAAAATAAATAAAGAAAACTAACTTGCAGGACAGGGTATCTCAAGAGCACCAAAAACTTGAGACACCTCAGCCAAATACAAAAACAAAATGCAAGTCCACAAATTAACGCTAGACATGAAAAAAAGATTCATATTAAATTTCCACAATGTTAATCTCCTTGTGATTATCTGCAAGATTATTAAAAAATATCTTGCCCTCTTCCTTTGAAGAGGGAACGATTCTCATTGCAAAGAGAGATTCCATCGGGCCTCTTAAGAAACCTTATTAGAATATTTATAGTTTTTAACATACTAATTGCAATTACACTTTGAGTTGGTATTAAAAGAAAATACAAAATTTATATTGATGATCCATAGATAAAAATAATACAACATCATTAGGAGTAAAAATCACCAGAAAATAAAATTTGCAGAGAGGAAAAAAAAATACAAAACAGACGGCTAAAGGATTCTCAACCCCACAAATTAGGAAAGTTGTTTCATCAACTTTATTAGGGAAAATGAAATTTAGGAAGTTGCATTTTTTGTGGAAGATGGAATCTGATAAGTATAGAATTTTGGACGTCTAGAAGATACTCAAAATTGGAGGTAATTTGCAGGTATTCTTGAGACCTTAGCGCTGCAAATGTCATTCTAATGGGATTCCTAATATATTTTCGAGCATGGTACTCTTTCTGTTTTGTGCTGGTTCTCGCTTTACTTTTTTTTTGTATATTCTTTTAGGGTTTTGTCATCTTATTTTTATTTATGAAGCAATTTTTTTTTGTCATCTGATGTTTGTTACTATTTTTTTTTTAGCAAGTATCATTCAAAATTGTATTCGATTGCTTCTTCTTCTTTTTTTTTTTGTCTCCAGCTGGTGTTGCTTCTTTTTTCATTCTTGCTATCAGGTATGTAATTTATTAGAAATATCTTGATTTCTGTTGATTTTTAAGCTTTTTGGTTTTTCTCATTCCACCGTACGTTTATTTTTTTTGAAATCTATTGCAAATCAATTCAAGAATTTGGTATTGTTTTGTAGAATGCAAATAGAAAACTTTGCTTCGTTGGTGGCATGGAAAGAATGATTTACAAGATGGATATACTAAAATTATTGTCCATCAACACATTTGTGAAAATACCGGGTCTATAAACCGTATTATTCTCCAGCGGTGACCTATAGGAATGAGAATCATGAATATAAGGTTAAAGTGATTTAGGTACTTAATTTGAGATTTGCTTTTATTTTTTCTTAGAATGCGTTTTTCTTTTATTTTTCTTTGGAATAGATTTTTTTAAATGGGATTTTTAGAAATCACAAACAATTCCAACTTTGTTATGGTTTCCCTTTTTGTAAATGTTATAGTTCTTATAGTTTTGCTCTTATGCTACCATTTGAGAATAGAGAATAAATTATTTTACTTGAAACGTTATTGTGAAGTAGTTTATCGTGTAATAGAAGATAATCTCTCGTTATTTATGGACTGAATTGCCAAACAATGACGCATCTCAGAAGTCCTCCCAGCACATTGACCCTTAATTTATTAGTTTTGTACAGAATATTTACAAACTGATCGTAGGGTATTCAATCTTCCCATCATCCTTTACATGGTGGGATAATTACCATATGAATTTAGATCTTTACTGCCGTAAATTTTAAATAGTAAATCAAGTAGTAAATTAATTTCAATAGCTACATTCTAAATTAGGGTAAAATAAACCACGTGTAAAACGATATCTTTCTTACCCTAAATAAACCATATCTATTTAGAAACCCTAAATAAACACGAAAGATATCTTTTTTGGTGTAACGAAGATATCTTTAGAATTTAACAAAAAATCAGATTAAAAATGGAAACAAAATATGGAGAAAAAAACATTAAACCCGAATTATCTTCTGTATATAAAAACCAAGTGTAAGCGATCTTTAGCCAAAAAAAAAAAAAAAAAAAAATAAAGCTAAACTAGAAGAGCTTCGTAATATATAAGTACGAGTATCACTACCTACACGCGGTAATCAAAAAGAACAACAAAAATGGCAGAAAACAACAAATTCACAAAAAGAAGAACAGAGAAGGCTTGCGGAATAGTATGAAAAGGAAAAGTAAACTTATCTCTACCTTGAAGAACTTCACATCGACAAAAAAAGAAGAAGATACATACAAAGACAACATAGGCAAAAGGAGTGTGAATCTTCGATTTGATACTTAATGGTATGGTTTTATTCAACCACCAAAAGAAGTTCGACCAAATAGTTTAAATTTACCTTGCTTGCTATTTTCAATCAATTCTTTGTTATTTGCAGAGCTAAAAATAATAAAATTTTATTACTATCAAGAATTTTGAATTGTGCTTTAAAATTTGTTTTTGTTTAACAATAGCTTCTAATAAAGATAACTCTGATCGTAACTTATGCAATTTTGTTTATTTTATTTTCTTGCACAATTTGGTTTGTAATATATTCCCTATTTAAAAAGAGCAATAAATATTCCATAACAATAAATGTAGATTTCGTGCATCGCACGGGTGAGAAACTAGTATTATAAGAAATTGGAAAAAACATGTGGGACCAAGCTCCTTGGCCGACCGGCCATGCCTTGGCCATGACCGGTCCCACACCTCATGATTCTTTCACCCTTTTATTATTTTTCCTTCATCTCGTGAAGTTTTGACGGTTTCATCAAAAACCCTGATTTCTTCATATTTTCTCAAATGATTGCTCAAATGCACATCTGAAAATATCAAAATTCTCAGAACTGAGATACGAACACTTTAGTGACATGAGCATGTTACCTTGACCGACCAAGGTTGGCTTTGGCTGCATAATGAGCCGGGTCCCGCGTATTTACACCCACTACACCAAATCAACGATTTTGGGACATTTATAGGTGTTGCTTTGAATTTAAGAGACACATATAAGTGTCTCAAATCGATGTCCGGAATCGTTTGAGACGTTTCCAAGCGACACTTAAAAGTGTCTCTTAATTTATTAAAGCGACACTTATAAGTGTCTCTTAATTTAATTGGCGACGATATTTATGTTATTAAAGCGACATATATAATAATTAAAACAACACATACAAATGTCTGAAATTATATAATTATTATTAAAAAAAAACAATTGGCATTTCAAAAATTTAATTATTATATATTCATGGAGCTGTATATGATTCTAGTTTAATATCGCAAATCAAGAATTAAGCATCAAAGTTCCAACAAATGAAATCAATATCTATAAACACAAATTGAATTCAAGCACTATGAAGCAATTAGAACAATTTTAAGTCCTTCAAACTTGAACATTTTCGTTGCACACATACACCCTTTTAGCGGAGTTTCCTTCTTCTCATCGATCTTCTTATCACTTTCATCAATCTTCTTATCACTTTGCGACCACGGATGCTACAAATTTATCTTCCTTTTTCAGTGACCAACACTTAGTTCCAAGCTAAGTTACAACCTGCAGACTTCAGCACCAAAACACCAAGATAATATATCACTAACAAGTTTACTGATATCATTTTGGCTAAAATTGCAAAATCAGAACCGTGTAGAGTATCATGTCACTATATCACAAGGTAGAATACCATGTCACTACCAAACTATACTAAAGAATATGCAAAGCTTTCACATTACCAGGTAGAAAGGGTTTTCGTCATGCTTCTTTCAATCGCAAAAATTGATCAACATCCCAAAAAACAATAGAATTTTATACTTGCCTCGAATTCAAAGATATAGCCCAAATATCGTTTTTATCAAGGGGATGAAAATAAAGTCTTTCATACCTGGTACCATCCAAGATACAACAATAGGGCACAAATAACAACGGCAATAGGTGCATTATTCTAGAAAGTGTAATATGATACAGTAGTTGCGGGATTTCCCACACTACACCCTCACTCAAATCTGTTTAATCAATCCATTTGAAGATGAATAATAATGTGTTTTATTAATTGTTTTCTTGAAAGATTTACAAAGAAATGTAGAACAAAGCTAAAGAAATTACAATCACTCTTAACTTTCTCTCTCCTAATGACTTGTTTCACAATTCAAAAAGACCTCTCCCATAATAGACTTACTCTAACCCTTTATATAGGGTATTACATAGTGGATGACAAATATAATGTCCCTTATTTTCGGAAAACGTCCCGCGAATGTATAACTTTTGCCTTGTGACATTCTTAAATCTCGCCAAGTCTTCACACTTTCCTCATGTTCTAACCGCCGTCATCTATTACGTCATTTATTTACCTCCATGCGACTCCTTCGCGATGCAGTTGTTTATTAATCTCGCCAAGTATTAGTGTTACGATATTCTCGGGGTCCTACATCTTGCCTCTTCTCATGTCTTCTCTGAAGAAGAGAATGTCATGAGAACCAATATTTTAAAGTGCCGTAACTCGCTTATCTTTATCTTGCGATTGTTCATTTTCACTCGTTTTGTTTATGTACGGAATTTATTACGGGTGTTTCTTCTTCCACTCTTTTCTTGACACGTCTCTTTCAACCGATTATTCTTAACCATTCACGTCCCATCTCACATTAAATGCATTTGTTTTCTCGAGAACTCTCTTCTCTATATATAGCTTTCTCCTCTTTTCTCTTCTTCTCTTTTATTTTCCCTCTGCAACTTTTCTTCACCTTTCTCCTTCCGCAATTTGCGCTGCATCTGCTCTTTTCAATTCTTCACTTCTCCTTCATTCCTATACTCCGATAATGGCTTCACTTAGTCGTACATACGCTCCTCATTTTATCGATGTTCAAAAGAAATTACGGGAAAAAGGTTTCACTTTATCTACCATTCCAAATCAAGAATCCTCATCTATGCTTTCGCAAAAGAATTGTTTTTCGATCATCAATGTGATGATCAAAATTATAGTCTCGCTTAGGTCAACTCCTCGCAGGCTCCCCATTCCTTTATATAATCCCGAAATACCATTATTTTATGAGATTCTTGCTCACGAGAAATTCTCGCGGGCTATTTATCAATTGAACGGCGATTGTATTCGCACGATGCTTGAATTCCGCTCTCGTGGTGCGGTAAAGGATCTTTATATCTGACAATGTTAGAGATCCTCAATTTGCGAATTTACCAATAATTGCCGAGAAGTATCCGTGGATAATTTCTTTGCAAATTATTCAGTCATAACTATGAGAAACGATAAATCTACATTGGGGGTGTTGATTGAAGAAAATGATAACGCTGATCTTGACAAATCAGCTCATGCGGGATATCGATAGCATTCGGGTAAAAATAATATCCTCACTACTCCAAAGATGAAAAGTGGTGGGTTGTACTCTCTTTCGAGTGGACCTATATCGCAGCTCACATGTACTCCCAGCCAATCTCGCGAATTATCATCCTTGGGAGTTTAAGTGGCTCCGAGAAGACAAAAAGAGGTATATACATATCATTCATTTTAGATTTGCTTCGCTATGTCTTCCATTTCTTTCATTCATTAACTTTTTAGAAAATTTTTAGATCACAGAATGAGAAAGAAATACAAAGAGAATCTCTTACCAAATATCCTGCGATACCCGATCGGGCTCACGGATGAAGTAAGAAACATTTTCTTTTGTTATTTTAAACAATATTGTTGCCTCTTTCTTATCTTTATTCGTGTGAAGATTGGTGTTGAAGAAGTTGAAACCGCAAAGATTAATGATGGAGAAGTTGAAGTCATGAGGGCTAAAGGCAAGAATAAGGCCATTTCTCGCAAGGACAAATCTTCCGCTCCGTTTTCTAAAAACGAAAACCCATCCCTCTTCTCATTGTAGTTCTCAAACAAGTGAGAATTACACATAAGAATGAAAATGAGATTGGTACTTCTTCTGCGAGGGAGAATCGTTCAACCACCTCTGCGATGGCGCAATTGTCTAGCATCTTTTTCGATTCCATGCAAGGATTTGGGGACGATCATTTAAGCACTTTCCTGCGAGGCTCTCGCTAAGATTTGCGATGCCCCACTATTTGGAGGACAATGAGTCGTTTCGCGGGGTTTCTAACAGTGACTTCTAATTTCTTAAATGCTCTTAATGCTTTGGTATGTTTGTATCTCTTTATTTCTGCGACTTCAATTATAAACCCTATCTTAATCATTTCCATATTTTTCTTTGTAGTCGGGGAGAGTTTCTTTTGTTGTCGCCTCGACCTTGAGAAAAGACAATTAATCTCGAAAAGAGAAATTTGCAACTTAAAGATAAGATACGAGAACTAGAGAATAAG
>JAJJWW010007963.1:0-32492 GCA_023531295.1 Papaver armeniacum
AATCTACCCCTTTGTCAATTTTAGTGACAAAACTCTTACATCATATGGATAAACAAATTACAAGAATTCATTGTACATACACTTGATTCCCAAATTCAACAACACAATAACCTGTATACATTCAATCCATAAATGACGTTGTTGACATTATAATAACAAAGCTAATACTCCTAAAGGTAAGATAGGTATATTTTCAATCCGCACATCTTTGTTATCCCTTTGTAGTCCATATAACTACAAGTATCAATATGATATGCTACTCCCCCTTAGTTTATGCTTTACTCTTTCGTTAGATATAACGTTTAAGCACCATTGTCCTTTCCTTAGTGATACCAAATCACTTGTTTACTCCATATATTTATATCCCCCTTTTTGTCACAAAATGACAAAGGTACGAGCAAATAAAAGACAAACCGAAAGGATCTTACAAATCTCAAAAGACTTGCAACCTATAAGAGTTAAGCACCCAGGTTCCACACACCATTTTTTTGATAACCAATATCAAAACCGAAACTACGAAGTAATTTTGTTTGATATGTTACCAAGGAACCAATTGCCTAATAAGCAATTTTCCCTCGATAGTTTAGCAAATCAAAATCGACTAAGCACCTTAGTTCCTTTCCAAACCGATTGCACAAATACAATCGCTTGTTCGATAAGACCAAAATAAAATCGTAATTAACTCTATTTTTCTCTCAAAGTTCTAATTATTCAAATAACAACTTAGACCTTTCACTTTTAAACAAGACAAATACTATGTGAGTTAACTAGTTCTTGTTAAGGCATTCGATTAGACTTGAATAACCGAAACTCCACTTTGATAAGTCTAACTAAGATCAGAAGTTACTTAGTTTCTCTTATCCGGAATCGAATTGGACTAAACAGTTCATCCCGAAAACCTTTTTGTTAAGCCATAAATAATTCATACAAACCAAATAAATTAACTTGCATAATCATTTATCTCAACCGGAAGCAATTGAAACAATCATAGACATTAAAGCACCGCAATTGCACCGTAATTTCGTAAGCCTAAACAATTGATACCAAACAATAAAGCAAGATAAAAATAGTTTTTCTTAATCGAAAACAATTGAATCACACACACATCCATACACAAATAATGGAATCAAACATCAATTGTACCGAAATTTTGTTAAGCAAAAGCAATAAAATCAGGTTTTTCTTAAACAAGAAAACGATTAACTAACTAATTTGTTACCTCAAATTCCGCATCCTCTTCTCCCCTTAAGATATGTATTAAGCGCCAGTTCAAGTTAGAACTCTCCCCCATTGATGTTGTCATCCTCTCGCAAGAACAGAACAACAACAACAAGGACCAACCTTTACCAGAGAAAGGTTGAAAACCGGTTTTAACTATCGAAATGCAAAAGTTGAAACCCCGAAACACATATGCTTTTATGCTAAACCAAATGATTCAACATATTGTGACTTTTTCACGAAACCCTTATGATCCTTTGATAAAGCCTACCAACATGGGCTATAACTTAATCCCGCTAAACCAAAATGTCACCCAAACCATAAGGGTTCACACAATATGAGATCGAATATTAATTAAGGTTATGAACACCGAAATCAAACATCCCATAACACAAATTCAATACACCATAAATATTCAAAAAAGAATCAAGTATTGCAATTACCTCTTGTAGGGAATTGAATTGCAAAACCGACGCAAAAAGAATGAGGTCATTCCGAGTTCGGACGAAGAAGTTATGGGCAAAACAGTTTTACACTCCTTCGTATGGACCTATCACTAGGATCGGTTACAAAATCACTAGTAGTCACTAGGACCGGTTACTAGTATCGGTTACAAGAGTTACTTGTGACGGATCACAACACTAAACTGTTTTTGACATAACTTTTGCATACGATGTCCGAATTCAGTAATTTTTGGCTCGTTTTAACCGTAAAAACAAGAGCTACACATATATGATCAGTAGATATCAACATCATAAACTCAAAATTACCGTTTCTATCAAAAGCTCAAATATAGATAGAGAAAGTATGAGTATAGAAGAAAAGAAATCTCCCAAAAGATGTTAATTAGTCATATAATAACCGAGAGATCATGTGCTCAGTTTTACGTGCTTCCTCACCCTTCATAAGATTGAGCACAAAGGTGAGTATGCACGTTCCAACAAAACTAGGTTGTATTGACTTGATACTTGTCTTTGTTCGGTCACGAGTGACTAAGACGTAATCATCATTCCCGACCTCTTGCTTGGTTTATTTTCTCTTGTTCCATGTCTTGTTTTTCTTCTTGACTTGTGATGAAGAGTGTCAATATCACACCGTTTACTAGTACAAGAGATTTTACATGATGTCTTTCTTTAGTCTTTCAATAAAACTCTTATAATTATTGTCACCAACAATTAACAAATGAGAGTCATTCTTTGTGACTAACTTTGGTCCCTTCTTGACTATGAAGGACTTCGGGACCCATTTAGAGTTGGGTTTCGCAGAAGCAACTTTCTCCTTCATACCATTTGGACGATTGTCCTTTGGAATACAATATGAAACAACTTTTCTCCAATTTGGAACATTAGATCTTGTCTTAGCATTTACAAAGTCATCTCTCTTTCTATATTCGGGTATTTTATAAGATGACCTTGTCGAGCGATAGGCAAAATTTGAACTATCATTATAATAATTATTTTGCCTAAACTTTAGGCAATATCGATCTGAGTTCCTTTGGGAAGCAATCTTAGCCAATTCGTTTGATACAAAAGAAAGTGTATCTTTTATCTTACGAATATTGCATCCCCATTCCACATGCCCTTTATTACCACAATAACAAAAATGCTTAGTAACATAAGGAGTATGAGTTTAATGTTACCCTTTTGTGGATCCTCTTGTATTGGAGCTCGACGAAGTCTCGCTTCTTCTTATTATCTTTGTTCAACGTTGTTGCTTTCTTGACATTACCAGAAGTGCTCTCTTTAATTGTCGTACTTGAAGAGTATGGTTGAACATGATTCTTAGGCTTGACTGGTTTTCCTTGTTTTACATTAGTGGAAGCCTCGGTGTAGAAGAATTTGTAGCTTTAACAAATTTTACCTCTTGCTAATACGTGAAGCATTTATTCCTTATAAACAATCCGTGTATCACGATGATTTCTACTTGCTTCTAACATTGAGGTTATATTGTTTGAGCTATCAATGCGCTTTTTCAAGTGCAAATTTTCTTCTTCTAGCTTCTTGAATTTATCAAGAGCACTAGCTAGATCAGCCTCAAGGCGTTTTTTTCGTGTGAGATATTCCCCTTCTTTCTCTTCAAAGTTCTTTGTTGAGAGTTAATCCTGCATCGATTCAACAAGTTACTTTTCCAACAAATGTACTTTTTTTCAAGAGCCGCATTACGATCTATCTTCTCAAATTTTGAGAAAGACTAGAACATATTTTGTCTTTAAGACTCGTATTTGTTGTGAGAATTTTTTTTCAAATAGTTATGCTCTTCATCGAGATTTTCAAACTTTAAAGTTAAATCTGCTCTCTTTCAAGTGCCGAAAGAAGATCATTATAACAAATAAGAAATTGTTTGCTCAATTCCTTTAGTTCGAGCAGTTTTTACACTTGATCTTTCATCGAAATTCAAGTATAGAACTCAAAGATATCTCGTTAGAGACATCATCAATTGAGCAACCTAAAATTGAAGAACTATCTCCTTTTAAGCAGATATCTTGTGACACGTTAACTGAGTCTTTCTTTAGTTTTCGATCTCGCTTAACTCTACTTTGACTCATGTCTTATAGGTTGGATCGCATCAAACACATATATTGTTAGATCTTTTCGTGTTTGCCTACTCTGATACCAATTGAAAGATGAGGGTACCCAAATATACCTAAATCTAAAACTTTTCCACCTATAAGTCCTTTTTCCGAAAGTGATTGTCTATGGACTGAGTCGAGACAATACAACTAATCGGTACACACTTCGTGTGATCGTCTATGGATACGAGATCGAGACAATACGACAACAAGATAACTTGCGTGATTGACTATTGATACAAGATCGAGACAATACAACAACGAAGTATGTTTACTTGATAATAGGTTCGATCTTAACCAAACACAATAGGATTGTCAAGTAAATAGGAATTAACGCTTGTGTATTTTACTCTAATTATAATAAAACAATTATAATCATGAAATATAAAAGTAAAAGACACAACAAGATTTTGTTAACAAGGAAACCGCAAATGCAAAAACCCGAAACCTTGTTTCAATACTCTTAGGATTAAGCCGCTTATACAAAATCTAAACAAATTCGAGGTCAGACCAAGCAACTAAACCTATAGTTCACCTAGGAATCCCTCGCGCCTCCAACTTCTAATAAGTCACGCACTTGGTACAATTCCTTTGGTTCGTATTCCAAACAAGAAAGGAACAACAATGCATGCAGAACAACTCTTTTCAAACAACGTGATATGAGTTTGGCAAAAGGCTCTTCCGTTTATCCCAATAAACTTCTTTGCAAGGTTCTTAGATCTATCTTATCAACAACTACCAAAGTAATTGTTAAGACTATGCAATCAATACTTCGAATCACAAAGAATTGTATTGATGTCGATCTACTCAACTAATCAATCAAATCTATCACAAAGATAAATCGATTATAGTTGGATCCCCAGCCAATCAAGTTTTGTGCACACCAAAGATTATGAACTCAAATCGGTAAATCTTTTTGTCTTCAAATCTTCTTAGATCTTCAATAAACACCTGCACACAATCAACTTGAATCTCTTGTGATCAATCACACACATAACAGAGTCTGTTAACAATGGATTATCACAAGACGTCTTTAGAACTACAAACAGTCTAAAGATCCCCGTCGAAACTTCAATCTAGTTTGAGTGAATCTTATATTAGAAGAGAAGATTCTCAAGCATAAACAAACTAGGTGCAGTCAAAGTTCAACAACCGTTAGTCAATCAAATCAATCTAAAACTAATAATAAACCGCAATTATCTAGTTTCCCACCAACGGTACTCGTAGAGCTTCCCAATCCCAAAGAAGTCTTTAAAACAAGCGGTCGTAAGAGATTTCGCCTAATTAGGGTACTTTCCTCTCTGAATAGACGGCTCCACCAGGAACAACACAACAAGGTAGTTTTGCTGGCTCTGAGGATTAGTTTGCTCGAAATGCAAACTTCAATATTTATAGACCATGGAAGTTTGGACACCAAGGAATTTCCAAAACCAAAAATATTATCAAGATATGCAATATATTTCCAAATTCGGTTTCCATAATTCCTGGAAATGCTTTGTCCAAATATTGACCGAAATCTCAGTAGAAACTCTCCAATTAGTAAATGCACATTACAAATTTTTATCTTCTAAAGATATGCATTTTAATTGATGGAAATTAAAAGAATATAAAACTAAAAACCTTAATTAAAAGATTCTCAATTAATTTCGATCCGGGATTCTCCTTTAGTTATTAAGGAATATCTTTGAAAAATAAAAGATAAGAGTTACTGCACATGTTCAAAGTATGTCGACATCTTTACTTTGTAAATCCTTTTTCATATTTACAATCTTGGAACCGATTTGCCACACTTCCAAACAAGTTTAGAATTGGTTCATCTGACTTCCAAGAACTATGTGATTGATTATCCTATCAAATCACCAATCATGGGTTTCACGGGTCTACCAAAACAAGTTTCGGTTTTACCTCCATGTGGGTACTAGGATCGGTCACACTAGCTTTCCAAATTTTGGTTGACTAGGTACTAGATCACATTACCACATATTTATGGTATTTAAATTGTACTCGGTTGCATAAGTCATAGGATCGAGCACAATAACTAAGACTTGTTGCACCTCTTTACAAGGATCGATTCCACACACTTTGTGACTGTTTGCACCTCTTACTAGGATCGGTTCCCCAATGTCTAGAGTTGGTCATACCAATGACAACATATCGATCATACCATCTCAGGTGAGTACTTAAGATCGGTTTCACTAATAAAAGTCATACCAATACAAAAGTCCGGCCTTGTGAATAGTTTTACCAAGATACATAAACAAGTTATTAGCAGTTATACTAAACACACATATTGGTAATCCAAAGATTTGCAATGAATAACAATACCAATAAGCCTAGCGATTTCCATTTCGATTCACAAAACAAGTTTATGAATTGTACTTCCTTTAAACGAATGTAAAAACATTGTTTCCTAGGACGAAATCTTCACCCATACCCATAAATAATCACAATAGCATTCATACGATTATGTCGATGTCTTATATACAAAGTTCAAAAGATAGACGTTATACTTCGTATTGTAATACCTTAATACTATGTCTAACTAGAGTATAATCATTCACAAACTTTATCAAGCTATGTTTTCAATATGCACGATTTGAAAGATACGTTAGGAATGAAACAGCTCAAGTCAAATATTACTAACCTCAAGAGGAAGGATGATGTCGTCGTTGTAGCTCTTTACTTTTTCGCATTCTTCGAGTCTTCACGTAATACTTGTAAGTCTCATATCCTAATAACTTTCTAGTAAACCTATACGAAGTTGACTCTAGTAAATAATCAAGCGACTCTTTAAATGAGTTTTGGTTCACTAAAATATAACAACCAAACTTGACATACCAACGCTTGGTGGGTTCAACCGAGCTATGCTCCAACAAACCCCAAAGTGATATGCCCAGCTACAATGTAAGAATAGATGATCCTGCGATTCAACCTGACTGTTGCATAACAAGCAAATATTAGAAGTCACTGTCACACCTCTTCTCTGAAGTGTTACCCTAGTTGGAAATGAGTCGTGCATAGCAGCCCACATAAGAAAAAGAACTTTAGGTGGGACGAACTTGCTTTTTACTACATTGGCAAACTCCCAGTCATCTTCTGCGTATGTTAATTTGTTGTATAAATCCTTAGCCGTGCACGAACCTTCAATCAAATTTTCCTCTCCTGCTACCAACGAAACCTAATACCAACAGTAAAACCGATTAGTTTTGAATAATTAATATCAACCATTAGATTTACCTTAGATTTACAATATTTAATCTTATTCACAGACTTATGCTATAAAAGCATGTATTTAATTTTGATGTGTAATTTTTTGTGTAACTGTATTTTAATCTTCTTTTTTGTATTTTTTTATCTGTTAGTAACACTAGTACGACCGTTGCCACGGTGGGAGGGTCGATCGAAGAAGAATCTGAAGATGGGGTTTGTCCGCGACTACTTTTGTCCCGTTTTAGAAAAGGTGATACTTTCACCCCGTTTCATAAAAAGTGATACTTTCCCTCCGTTTCAGAAAAAGTGATACTTTTTCCTCGTTTCGGAAAAAGTAATACTTTCGCCCCGTTTCGGAAAAGTGATACTTTCTCCCCATTTCGGAAAAAGTATACTTTCGCCCCGTTTCGGAAAAAGTGATACTTTCTCCTAGTTTCGTAAGAAATGATACTTTCGCCCCATTTCAGAAAAAATATCACTTTTTCTGAAACTAAGCTAAAGTATCATTTTTCCCGGAACGGAGCGAAAGTATTACTTTTCCCGAAATGGAGCGAAAGTATCACTTTTCCCGAAACGAAGTGAAAGCATCATTTTTCCTGAAACGGGATGTTAAAGTATCACTTTTTCTGAAACGAAAAATTAGTCGATCCATAAACCAAAATATGGTTGCATGATGTGTTATGCATCCTTTGTGGTGGTTTGCACAATGGCTATGCATTCGATTTTCGAGAATTGTGCCTAAAATGAAAGCATCATTTTTCTTGAAACGGATGGAGTATATCGTTTTATTAGTTGCAACGGAAAAAATTTGCTACATAAAGTATTATGTATCATTTGTGGTGGTTTGCATAATGGATATAATTTTCTAAAAGTGTGCTTAAAATGATATATACCTCCGAATTTTTCGTAAAAACTCTAAATTTGCTATTTTTGTTTGTACTTGTTGCTTAGAGTTTTTTATAACCTGTCCAACGAGATAAAATTCGTAAAATTCCAAGGCACGAATTTTTAAATATGTTATATTAAAGTTTGCTTTCTAATTATACCCCTGAAAAGATAGGATACATAAGGAGTTATAGTAATTGGACTAAAAGGGAGGGACATTTTTGGTTTTTCGGCCCTAACCATTTCCAATCTTTTTGTGCCAATTGATCACTTACATTTTATAAAAAAGTGGCAATATAAAAGGTCGCCGCCGCCGGGTCAAAAAACTGACATAATAATAGTAAAATCGGAGCCGCACGATAAAACCGGATCCAAATGGTAAAACTAAAAACCCAAATTACTTAATATCACGGTTTTAGTTTGAAAAATTAAAAACCGGAAGTAACCGTCACGGTTTTAGTTTGAGAAAAACCGAACGGAATCATCCATATATACATTATATACACCCCTAGTTGTTTAGCTGATGTTATTTTGTCTGACATTGGTCACATTGCTTAATTCTTTGTGATAATTTTCTTTGCATAAAAAGAAGAAACCTATTATAGGGGCTCCAATAAAAGAGTTTTGAGGGCTCTAAGGATTCAAATATCGTACAATGAAGATAAGGGGACCTAATTCATAAGAAAAATACTAAAATACCCTTAACCTATTAAATATTGAAAACCTAAAACTAATTTGTTTTCATTCCTCTCCTTTAATTCTTCCATTTTCTTCTTCCCCATCACCTCCATCGCTATTTCTTCGATTAATCGTGATTCTCAAAATAATTCATTATCGATTAACACCATTTAATCCATCTGCAATAACTTCAATAAGGTAAAAATCAAAAGCCCATCTTATTTAATTGGTTTCAATGCATGGATGTTTTAATCGATCGATTAGGTTTTTTGAAAAACAGGTTTCGGAGTAAATGTCTACGGTTAGGAAATGAATTTTTTCCCAACCGTGGCTTAATCTAGTTCTGGTTGGGAAGTATGAATTTTCCCAATCGTAGGCTCTACGGTGGGGAAATATGAATTTCCCCACCGTAGACTGACCGTACCTCTGATTGGGAAGTATGAATTTTCCAACCCGTAGACTCCTACGATTGGGAAATTGTCTAGTGGGAAATATGAGTTTTCCCAAATCAGATTACTTGTCTACGACGGTTGGGAAGTATGACTTTTCCCAACCGTAGACGAGATTGAAACTGTTTTTTGCAAAAATAAGTGATGAGTTTTCTTAGTTTTTCTTTTTATGATTGTCATCTTCATCATGAAGGAGAAGAAAATAAGAAGAATAATAGGGTTTTTTTTTTTTATGGTCATCATCTTCATCATGATTTATGAATGGAAAGAGAAGGACAAGATAATGGATTTAGTTTTTTTTGTATATGATCATCATCTTCATCATGATTTAGGCTTAGTCCTATGGGCTAGATATCTAGCTGCTAGATTGGCCATCCACGTCAGCATGGGCAACCTCCTAAGTCCTATGGGATGGCGAATCTATAGCAGTGAAACGATGATCAGTGCAGCGTTTGACGCTGAATGGTGCAGCGTCCATGAGAACGCCAAATCAAGCAGCGTTTGACTTGGTCAGCTAGGTTGAAACGCTGTACCGAACAACGTCCAAGAAAAACGTTTATCTTCACAGAAGATCGACTTCTTCCCCATTTTCATCTGTTTTCACATCTCACTCTCAAACTACCGAAAATGCATGTCCATGAAAATGAGTTGTAGTTTTTTTTTTCAAATTCCTTCCGTGGGTTTGTTCTTCATCAGAATTATGATTGATTGAAGGTGGTTTGGTGCGATTCCATCCACGGAATCATTCAAGGTAAGAAATTTAAATTTTAGGTTTAAAGTTTATGATTTTTGATTTTTTGTGCGATTTCAATGAGTTTGATGATTGATATTTGGTAGTTAGATGATGTAGATGATATGTGTATGGTTTAATTTGATTATTTGTGATGTTTTTTTTTAGGGATTTAATTTGATTATGTGTGATGAATAGAAATGAAATTTTGATTTTTTTGATGAAAATGAATTATAATTTGTATGATAATTTGATTAGTTGTACGATGAAAATGAATGATAACGAATTTGTATGATAATTTGATTAGTTATATGATGAAAATGAATGATAATTTAATATGGATGAATTGAGTATGGATGAAAATGAATGATAATGATATTTTAGTTGTATGAGATGAATGATAATGAATTATAATGATAATTAGTATGATTAAAATGAATAATAATGATGATTTAGTTTGTATGGATGAAAATGAATGATAATGATATTTTTTTCCATCTTTGTTATTGATTGTAGTACAAGTATGGATGAAATGTTAGATGGGTTGGATATAGTTTCATCATGGAAATGTGATAGACATGTATGTCATGATGTTACGAAAGACCTCGCAAAGTAAACTTTAGAGGTAGTTTCAAAGATATTGAAAAGTATTATAATATTGTAGTGCAAGATAATCCGGTATCACAACAATTTTGTGATAATTGCGGGCTTTTCCTCTGTTTTTGAGTTTGATTTCGCCAATGGGGATAGAGCCTTAGTTGAAGCCATAGCTCGAGAGATGGTGGAAAAGTACCAGGAGCTTTCATTTTGGGAGTTTGAGATTGGCATCCTTCCTTTAGATTGGTACATGTTAACAGGAATTCCCACTGGTGACCCTAGTAAACGACCGCAGTTATGCCATAGATTAGGTAGTGATCTAACATATCCCGTTTGGATGATTTGTATATTTCGGATATCAAAAATCATGGTGCATGGGACTCTAAGACTAATACATTTTCCTTAATTGTCTTGAAAAACTATATTAAAAGTAGAAAAGGCCAGAATAATATTGAATGTGCAGTGACATTGACACGAGCATTCTTTATGTGGTGTTTTGGTCATTTTCTTCTAGCGCATTCTACTGGAAAAGTAGATAAACGTTGGGTTTTTTATTGGATGACTTTAATAGAGTTGGGGAGTATGATTGGGGTCTAGCTTCGTTAGGTAATACCTATAAATATCTCGACGATTGGTCAACCAGGGGTACAAATTTAGTTGGCATGGTTGTGGTACTTGAGTATTGGTACTATTACTACTTTCGCAACATGCAACCCTTGCTTTGTCAGTCACCTTCTAGTCATTATGATGTTTTCCCAAAGATTTGTCTCTTCAAGAAAATTAGGATTGCATCAAGGAAGAGAGGACATCGAGAAGGCCAAAAGGATACTATGAAACACTCAGTCAAAAGCGCAAGAATACAGATTGACACTAGAACAAGGGAATCATGTATTTGGAAACCATGGGCAGAGAGTCGGTATGCTGCGGGAGACCAATATGAGTATGTACTAGAGGTATCCAAAAAGAGAGTTCTTTTTGTTTTCACTTTGAAAAGCGCACACGAGTTAGTTGTTACTTGGCGTAGAGATTCCCGAGGCAGATTACAGGTGAGATTGTAGTCCTGGCAAATCCTCCAAATTTGGAAACAATTGATGAAGATGATATTGTAGTAGAGGTCATAATGACTATTATACTGATCCAGAGGATCAATATAACACTTGGTGGACGAAGAAGAGTGTTGCACCTTATGTCACCGAGTCATACCATGTATAGAACGTCGATGAGATAGCAGTGGGTAGCTCAGCTGTTCCTCGCAGTTTGTTTCCTAGTCACCCTCCTCCTGACATGATGTCGCAGACATATACCTATCACACACAGAATGAACCCCCATCACAACTGTCGGAGATAGAATTCACTTTACCATTTTCCAATGAAGCGGCGTAGAACGTCAAATACCGGTTCAAGGGTTCCTTGTCCGTATAACTTTCGGGAGATGAATTTGACAATGGTAAGTACATTTACATTTTGTACTCATTTTCATTTTAAGTTTTTGAATATTCGACTAAATTCTCTAATTTATATACTTGTAGGAAGATTGATTTAGGTTTATGGAAAAATCATGTTCATACCAGCTTGGATCTCGTCAAGCCGCATGGTACGAGTCGTACAAATTGGTTACAACTTCATGTTCCTCATCTGGAAGATCTACATCTTCTTCCGTACCATCTATCCATGCTCCAAATAATCCAAATAAAGCTTTTACATCACAAGACCTCACATTAGGTGGTTCATATGAATGGGCTATGGGTCAAGGATTTTACACTCCTAGGGTCGAAGATGGAGCTACTACATCACAAAAAGGCAATGCGCAATATCAACAATGAGGAAATGAATTTACCGATGCGTTGTTGAGGGAAGCGAGCCTAACATTGTTTATGATACTCAGTTAAGCCCACAACCCCATAATTTCTTTTGACCTGAATTAAATTACTTGTCGTAGTGTTTATGAAACCATATGGAGTGTTATACTTTTAAGTACTATTTATTTTTATGGAGTGTTTAAGTTTTTTTACTTTTATGGAGTGTTATATTTTGTTTATTTGTTGTTTATGGAGTGTTATGATTTATTTTTATGGAGTGTTTTTAAGTTTTTTTTATTTTTATGGAGTGTTATATTTTTTTTATTCGTTGTTTATGGAGTGTTTTTAAGTTTTTTCATTTTTATGGAGTGTTAATACTTTATTTATTTGTTGTATTAGGTACATTATGCAGGGAGCTTTGAGAAGAATTTTGTTTGGCCTTCCGGATGATGAAGATGATATTGAGACGAATGTTATAGCAGTGGATACACTTTTGGAGACTCATAGGAGGCGGGGAATACATCAACCCGTCCCGAATGAAGTCAAGACCCGTCAGACACTGCATAGAAAACGTGTAGATGCGGATGCTCGTATGATGCATCAATACTTCAACTTCAAATGTATGTATGGGCCAAAGAAGTTCAAAGGTCGGTTTGCTTTGCCTCGTTCACTTTTTTTGAGAATTTTAGAGCAAGTTTGTGATTATGACCATGATTTTCGCCAAAAAACGGATGCTTGCGGTATTCTGGTAGTCCATATATGAAAATGATTGCCGTCATGAAATATTTTTCCAAAGGCATTGCACCGGATTCCTTAGATGATTGCACACAAATGGGATCCACCACTATCTACTATTATGCTATGAAGTTTATGGATGAAATTATTTGGATTCATAATGGTCGATACATGCGTCAACCTACATATACCGCTCAAGATACGGAAAGGATTTTAGCAGAAAATGAAGCTCTGGGGATTTCCTGGTATGCTTGGTAGTGTCGATTGTTTTCACTGGGCATGGAGAGCATGTCCAATGGATCAAGCAGGTTCCCACAACGGCTATAAGACATATCCCTCGGTTGTTTTGCAGGCGGTAGCTACATATGATAGATGGATCTGACATTCCTATTTTGGGTTGGGTGGGCAGAACAATGATCTTAATGTCTTGCATGCTTCGGGTTTGTTCGATAGACAATTTCTTGGTGTAGCACCTACTTGTCATTATCAAATCAACGGAATGCATTATGAGCAGGGGTACTACTTAGGAGATGGTGCATATCCCATGTATGGTTGCATCGTGCAAGCATACAAACCCGCCTCAAACATTAAAGAAGCTCTTTTCAATCAATACCAAGAAGCAAAAAGGAAGGACATATATAGAACGTGCATTTGGTGGTCTTAAAGGTAAGTTTGGCATTATATTGAAACCTTGTCGTTATTATAAAAAATCGGACATGAAGGCAATTATGAGGGGGTGCTTGATAATGCACAACATGTATGTTGAGACGGAATATCGCAATGCGGATTGGGGAAGGATCACAGGAGATGAACCTCAACCGCCAATTCAAGGAAATGTAAGGCTAGCTCCTCATGTATTGTACAACCCTACTATTTGGGGACAACTTCGCTTGGAACTCACTACACACATATGGAACCGACACGGAGAAGGTTTGAGAGATGGTGATATTCCAAACATGGTATGGATGATGCCTTGCCGGAAGTTGATGAGGGTACATGCGAAATCAATACCGATGAAGACCAATATGACCCTCAAGGAGATGGTGCATTTTATGAGAATGGAGAGTAAATTTCATATAAGTAGACATTTTATGAGAATAGAGCCACAATACCCCTTTTATTTTAATCAAGCACGCTTTCATTAATAAGTAGACATTTTAATTAGTTCTTGTAAACTCCATAATACTCTTTTTATCACTTAAGTACGTTTACAATTACATTACATATTTAACTAGAACTTCATATGCATACGTCTTCATAATACTTCTTTGGTGATATTCCATACTTCTTCATAATACTTCTTCATGCATATGCTTCATAACCAAGTATCTCCAAAGCGGTGTTATGAATGAACGGCATTCTATGATCCGTTTCATATAAAGTCATAGCATCCTCACGATTACCATTTGATGCCCTTAATGAAATGACAAAACGCTTGCAATTATACTTGATGCTTGATAACCGAGTTTGTAGTTGTTTTTTGCATCTCTCATTAGCATTACCATTGATTCTCACAAATTCTTCAACAACTTGTCCCCAAAAGGAGTTGATTGTTATTCGAGTGTTGTTAATTGCACAATAACTTCTCACCAAGTCATTGTCTTCTTCAATTGAGAATGAAACCATGCTTGAATATTGAATTGACAATTTTAGGAGAGAAGAAAAGAGAATGGAACTTCACAAGTTTGGGGCGTGGGGATTTTGAGCTATTGTGTTGAGTTTATATAGAGATATGAAGTGATGTGAGTTTGGGCTGAAAATGTAGCCGTTTTCCGGAGCGCCGCACCAATGGGCGTCCAGTGCCAAACCAAACGGCGTTTGGCATAACAGCCGCGAGATCAAAAGTGACCGTTGAAGATTCAACGACAGGAAATGCAGCGCCCTACCATTCGGCGCTACGACGCCGAACCAAACGGCGCTACGACGCCGAACCAAACGGCGCTTTGGAATCTCAGCCATCAGATCAAGATGACCGTTCCATTTTCAACGACTCAGATTAAATAGCCGCTTAAAACCACAACAGCTATTTTTTCAAGCTTCCCTATAAATAGAGGACTACTTCTCCTTCATCCCTCAAACCAAAATCAATTGATTATCTTCTTCATTGATTTTCTTCCTCTTCTTCACATAGTTTTGTTCATACAAAATTATGGCACACTTTAGTACAATAGAAGAAGAGGCACTAATTTATGGTTGGGTCATAACAAGCAACGATCCAATTCATGGAAAAGATAAAAAAAGGTGCAATATTTTGGAGTAGGATTATTGAAGAGTACAATAAAAGAAAAGGTCCCAATGGTGTCGAAAGAGATAAAAAAGCATTGCGAACAAAGTGCAACACAATAAGAACCGAAGTGAGGAAATATATTTCATTTGTTAGGCCCTACTTCCGAAACAAACCTACGGGGATGACCGAGGCGGATTATGTAAGTACCTCAATTTTTTTTAATGTTTTCTTTCTTTCATTTTGTTCTCTTTCTTTCTTTCTCTAAATTTTTCCTTTTATTTTTTCCCGTATCATCGTGGAAAACGAATTATGAAGCATCGATTGGAAAACTTTGGAGGTACGAATCGGTTTTCCGGATCACGAAGACTTATCAACCCGATTACAACCGGCGGTGAATAATGATGATGGAGTCGGTACTTCCACTCAACCTAGTCAACAAACTCAAGCTACTCAAGAAAATGAAGATGATAATATGGATGAAGATTTGCAAAATATGGCAAGGTTTGGTAGCACTTCATCTACTCATAATTCTGAAACCTCGGACATATCAAAGAGAAGACGCTATTTCGAACAAACCGATGATGTTAGAAGTGAAGGTAGAGATCAAGCAAAGAAAAGGGCTCGTGAGGCTAAAGCATCGCAGAAATCAGATGAAAAAAATGGATAAACTCATCAAACTTCTTGAAAACGCACAAGCACAAAGAGAGGCCAAATATGAAAAAGAGGAAGAGTATCTAAGGAAGAACATGGAAAGCTCTTCAATCTTGGCACAAATGCAACAAAGAGAATCGGAAATGAAGATCCTACGACAACCCTTAGATGAATTACAAGAATGTGAGAGACCCATCTACAAAATATGGAAGAACGAGATTTTAGCCTGTTATGGTTTGGACCCTATCGCCTAAACTAAAGTGATAATTTAAGTTATTTAGAAGTAGTATTTCAATTTCAATGTACTTTTTAATGTTTTAAGTTATTTAGAAGTAGGATTTCAATTTCAATGTACTTTTTAGTTTCTTCAAAAAAATTGTAACTTTGTTTTGCAATGTAATGGAAGATTACAAATTCTCAAACGGCTACATTTACTTTGATAAATTTCCAAATTTTGAAACAAAATACGATTGAAACAAATTGTCAAACACGTAGAAATGGAATTCTGGAAAAAATAGCTGTTAGTTAAAAAAAGGGTCAAGCGCTGGATGGAGCAGCGTCGCAGTCGAACGCCGAATGGAACAATGTCCAGCCTAGCGCCTAACAATTCGGCGTTATTCTCGGAATATTCGCATAACGCCGAATAATCAAGCGTTTGTGTCACTTTTTGAGCGCCGCACTATTCAGCGTTTCAATCTCGTTGATAGTTGGACTGCGAGCAAACGCTAGGAGAGAGAAGTAGCCAGATTGAGTGCTAACTTTTTTCCCACACTTTTTTCATGATTTGCAACACTAGCAGTCCAATCTAGCAGTCCAATCTAGCCCATAGGACTTAGCCTTATGATTGAAAAGAGAAGGAAAAGATAATGAATTTAATTTTATAATTCATGGAGGGTATTTTAGCCATCACAAAAAATAGTTAGATATGGGGTTTTGTTGATTACTATTTCATAAGTAGGAAATACCATATGGTCCTATAAATAATATATTAGGATGAGTCTAGTCCTATTGACCCAGTCATGTGTCTGTTTGGTCCTTTTTGGGAAAATATATTATAATTTGGTCCTACAAATTATTATTTGGTCTTAGAATGATGTCATGGATGATGTAAATGTCATCCTGTAGTGGCACAAATACCCTTTTGGGACCATATATATAGAAAGAAACCCAAGAAAATATCTTATTTCAGATTTACTTTCTCTCTCCTCCTATTTTCAGATCTAGTTTCTCTCCTTCCCATTTTTTCTCGTTGTCGCTCATGAAGACGATGAAGAATGACGAAATTTTTAGGTTTTTCTCACTCTGCTTTGTGTATGACGAAGAAGAAGAAAAACATGAAGAAACACATTACTGCTGTTGTTGTTGACAAAGAAGAAAAAAAGGTGAAGAAGAATAAAAAGATTTTTTTTCTTCTGTTGTTCACGAAGAAGAAGAAAAAGATGAAGAAGAAAAAGACGAAGAAGAAGAAAAAGATATTTTTGCTGCTGTTGTTGACAAAGAAAAAGAAAAAGATGAAGAAGAAAAAGACGAAGACGAAAATAAGAAACACATTTTTCTGCTGTTTTTTTAGGTTTTTATATCCCGGCTTGATTGGGGTATACCCAATTTCAAGGGGACATGGTGTGTCATTATTAAAAAGGGTGATTTTACTTTAATACCCTTGAACTAATTAAATCTTAAAAATAAACCCATTTCTTAATTTCATTAACCCTAAAATTAAAAAACTAACCAACTCTTAATCTTCTATTCTTCTTCATCTTCATCTTCCATCAACCAAAGCCATATAGAAATCTTCAACTTTGATTTTCCAAAAAAATTGTTGACTGTACAACGAAAAGAAGACTATAAATGATGTTTAAACTCAAACCCATCATTATGTTGTGTGATTTGATTGTTATAATAGGTTAGAAATCGAAAATTATGATTTCTGTGTTTTTGGTCGGCAAGGTCGTAACATGCATATCTTGCCGACTTTTCATAATGACCATGGCGGCGATCAGTAAATTTTTCAATGTATTTGGGGGTATTTTTTGAATACCTTAGGCCAAATACGGTCGGAAGGGTATTTTTTGAATACCTTAGGCCAAAAACAGCCGGAAGGGTATTTTTGAATACCTTGCTGGACAATAATTTTTTTATGTCATCTCCTCGTATGTCAAAAAACAAAAGTCGGCAAGGTCGACGATGAAGATCATGTAGGCCACTTTTTGGGCGAGGTCGCGATGAAGACCTTGAGCTTTTCATACTTTTAACCGAAAGTGTTGATTTATTCTTTGATTTTGAGTATGATTTCATAACAATGATTTGCAATCCTCTTTTTAGAAGTATTTCGGTTGTGTGCTTCATTTTCGTTGCAAGAGATATTCTCGAAAAAAAAAAAAAAAAAAAAAAAAAATCATCAAAAATCATCCCACAAAAGTTCAATCAAAAAAACAAAATTTCATAACTTAAAATTCATAAGTTTTAATCTATTCAATCAATTTAAACTTAATTAATTAATCTAATCAAAATTTTAGTGTTAATTAAACGAGGGCAATTTTGCCATTTTGAAAATATTTGGCTAAGGGGTGATCTCTTTTACTTCAAAATGACACTATTTTGTCTTATTGGGAATACCCCAATTAATCTGGGTATACCCCAATCAAGCCAGGTTTTATATGGACTTCATTCCCGGGAATGAAGTCTGTTTTTTTAGGTTTTTATATGGAGTTCATTCCTGGGAATGAAGTCTGTTTTTTTAGAAATTTATATGGACTTCATTTCTGGAATGAACTGCTACAAGAAAATAAGTAAAAATTAACACGGAAGGGTATTTTTGTCTGTTTTATATTTTTAAATAATTATGGACCAAACAGTAAGGGCGTTTGACCAAAGGACCAAACAGACATGGGCCCACTTAAAAAAGGACCAAACGATATTTTTCCCATTTCATAACCCGATTTTGTCATCTTGTGAGCCCTCAAAACTCTTTTCTTGGAGCCCTATAATAGGTTTCAGAAAGAAACACTACTGATCATTTTTTATACCGATGAATTTTTTATTCTCCTCTCTGTGAATCGGGCGACGCTCATGAGTCAACTCAGATGAATTTTTCTCAAAAATTTACATCAAATCTTAAGTTTTACAACAATGCATCCATTCTCTAAACCTCATTAAACTGTTTTTTTTCCTCCTTTCATCATCTCTATTTAGTTTTATTTCTGATTTTTCGTTTAATAAGTTTCAGAATTTTTTTCTTGTTTTTCTCAAAACAATGAAGAACTAATCTTTTCTGTTTCTCTCCATCATGTGTGTGCAGGTTTGTTTATCCATCATGGCGTTTGCCTTAACGTTTGTGCAAGTGATCAAAGCGTTTGCTAGGGAGTTCGCTAATCGTTTGGTAGCAAGAAATGTCCTTGTTAGTATCAGTGGTTTCCATTGTCAAAGAGTCCTGGATCGGATCAACGAAGTGAGTCAAAACTTCAACACTATTCGTCTTGGAAAAAATTCGAATTCAAATTCCCCCCAAACTGGCTTTTTCAGTTACAAATGACTATATCCCAGAGATGATCTACACTGAGAAGCATTGGGGTTTTCAACATTTTTGGATTCACCTTAAATGGGTACTCCCAGAACACATGAATGTCTCTGCTGTGACAAGAATTGGCAGTATTATGGGAGATGTGGTAGCAATTGAACCCAAAGATGCAGTTCCAACTGATGGAGAACCTGTAAAGGTGTGTGTTAATGTGGATCTTTGCAATCCCATGAGGAGAGGTGTCAAGGCAATCACAAATGCTGGAGTTAGCAAATGGATCAAGTTTTTCTATGAGAGACAGCCACCAAGTATCTGCACTGAATGCTATGTTGTCAAGCATTGTGGAATTGCTTGCAAACATGCAGCTATTTTTCTTCAAAAAGCTCATGAAAAGCCATACTTTTTTGGTATTCCAAAAAAGATAAGGAAGAACATAACTGCTGTCTCAAAAAAATGTTGTTTCTGCTATCAAGAGTACTCAAAAGAAATTTGTGAAGAATGATGTGTTTGTCCCACCTAAAGATGGTGAAATCATCAACATGAATTTCTTAGTCAACAAAGGATATCAAGAAGAAGTTAGTGAAGACAGAAGGCTTGGAAAGAGAACCAGAATGGCAGATAGCAACATTCATGAAGGTCTATCAAATGGGACTCACTCCTGTGAAACCACTGAAACTAACAAAGACTTTCAAACTCCCTCATCTATCACTGCTAAGGATAAACAAACTATGAGCACACTACTGGAGAGTCAGGTATTTCTAAATATTTCCAATTCAACTTTTTATCTATTATTTTACACTGGTTATGTACTCATTGTCATTTGTTCCTCTTTGCATTTAGATTTTAAACACAACACACTGCACTTTATTAATAATCACAAGTTCATATCCCATATAATTTTTCATTTGTTCATCAGCTTTTTCCGTTACATAATCGCATCTTAGTTGACTCGAAACAGGTGCACAATATGAAAATAATATCTTGGAATGTTCAAGGGCTCAAACCCTCAGCCACCAGAAACCACCTCAGTGACCTTATCAGGTGTCAGAACCCTGACATAATATTTCTATGTGAAACCAAAATTAATCAAGATAAAAGTAAACCCATTCTAAAATATTATCAATACCCAAATTATGCTTTTATTGATCCTATTGGTTTATCTGGAGGGCTTGTACTTCTCTGGAAAGATGGTTTCTCATGTGATGTTGTTGGTAAAAGCAACAACATGTTTAACATTCTGGTTCAAGCTGATAACAGTAAGCCTGAATTTCTGCTGACTTGTATGTATGGGCACACCAATTATCATAGGAAAAAATCTCAGTGGAATTATGTTCTAGAGATTAAGAAGAACAACAAAATGATCCTTGGATCCTACTAGGAGATCTTAATTTCCACATTACGTAAAGCAATAACAATGTCTCATCCTCTACCGATGGTTGGGTCAATAAGATTGTAGCAGCATCGTGGTTTAGAAGACTTAGGTTATTCTGGCAAGAGTCACACTTGGACTAGCAATAATTTAGGTACAGGAGATAGGAAATCTAGAATAGATATGGCACTAGGTAATAGTGAGTGGAATATTTCTTTTGCTAACTCTAAACTGTACCATCTAAATCAAGTGGGTAGTGACCACAGTCCTATAATGTTTGTGACTGACTCCTACATTTCTAACTGCTGGAAACCCTTTAAGTTCTTTCTCACTTGGCTTAATGATGATTCTTGTTCCAATGTTATTGCCAATGCTTGGAAAACTGAATTTAATGGTTCACCTGCTTTCCAGTTTACTAATAAAATGAGCATAACTAGAAAATTCCTCTCTAAGTGGAATAAAGAGTATTTTGGTAATATTCATCAACAGGTTAATGCTCTGCAACAACAACTTTCTTCATTGCAAGCTCAACCACACAGCTCTCAGGCAAATGCTCAAATTCTGGCAGTTAACAATGATCTCAATAGATGGCATAAGGTGCAGAATGAATTTTATCAACAGAAGTCAAGAGATAGTTTTATCAAAGATATGGACAATAACACCAAGTACTTTCATTCAAAATGTAATAGAAGAAGGAGCAGAAATAATATTGATTTCATTCAGGACTACAATGGTAATTGGCTGCAGTCTAGAGAAGATATTTTATCACATCTCACTCATCACTTCAGCAGTATAAGCTCCACCACTTTTCCAGCTCTTGAGGAACACCTCTTCTCTATACTTCCTACCAGTATTACTGCAGAAGATAATGTACAACTTACAAGTGTTCCCTCTTCAGATGATATTTTTACAACTCTAAAGAGCATGGAAAATTGGAGCTCTCCAGGACCAGAAGGATTTCAAGTTGGCTTTTACAAAAGTCAGTGGAACATTATAGGTGAAGATGTCTGTCTCATGGTCAAGAAGTTTTTTGAGACAAAGTATCTGTCAAGACAAGTTAATAAAACTTACATCTCTCTTATACCAAAGAAGAAAAAGTCAACTTGTGCAGCAGATTATAGACCTATAGGATTGTGCAATACTTCTTATAAAATAATCTCTAAAATTCTTGTCAATAGAATGAAAATTTTAATGGAGAAGATCATATCCCCTTATCAAGCTGCATATGTCTCTGGCAGGCTCATTAGTGATAACACAGTAATAGCTCAAGAAATTATTCATTCTATGAAGAAAAAAAGGGGGCAAATAGGCTGGCTGGCACTCAAGCTTGACATGTCAAAAGCATTTGACAGATTAGAGTGGAGTTTCCTTCTCAAAGTACTCAATTATTTTGGATTCAGTGATGACTTCTGTGCATTAATCCACCAGTGCATAAGTACCTCCACCCTCTCAGTACTTCTTAATGGATCTCCTTGTGATGAATATCAACCTACAAGAGGCATAAGACAAGGTGATCCACTATCACCTTATCTGTTTATTCTTGCTATGGAATTTCTTTCAAGGCATCTTGTTGCTGCTCAACAAAACAAAACAATTCAAGGTATTAAAGTGGCTAGTAATGCACCAGCCATCAATCATCTGTTATTTGCAGATGACTGCTCGATTTTCACTCGTGCAAATCTCTCTTCATTAACAATCTTCTTAATCTTCTCAATGATTTTAGCTGATCAGGACAAGTCATTAACTTTGACAAATCTGCTTACGCACTTCAAAGAAGAACACTATACCAGAAGTTGTTGAATGCCTTACCAGCATACTTGGAGTTAAAGCTATGAATTCAAAAGAGAAGTATTTGGGGTATCCTCTGATTCTAGGACACTCCAAACAAGAGGCTTTCAAGTCAATTCAAGAAAACTTTGAGCAAAGATTATCCATTTATAATTCAATTTCCCTTACTCAGGCAGGAAGATCAACAATGATTAAACATGTTTTAAATGCAGTTCCTACTTATCAAATGGGCACTTTCAAGCTCCCTAATCAGCTGATCAGCAAGCTTACTGCCATTGAAAGACACTTCTTTTGGGGACATAAATCAAATAGGGGTTCTAATCCTCTAGCTTGGCTCAAGATGTGTAAGTCAAAAGATTCTGGTGGACTTGCATTCAGAGATTTAGAGAAGCTCAATCTTGCTCTTCTTACAAAGATGGCATGGAGAATATGCACTGAATCAAATAATCTCATGGTTCAAATCCTTAGAAGTAAATATTTCAGAAATGGAGATATACTTCATAAAAAGATTGAGGCCAAAAATTGCTCATACACCTGGAATGGTATCACTAAGGGTCTCATTATGGTCCAGCAGAATTTTTTCATGGAAATCAACAATGGAAAAGGAACAAAAATATGGCAAGACAGATGGATTCAAGGTATGACAACTCCTCCGGTTCCTGTGAATGATCTATTCATATTTTATGAAGAGGTTGCTGAGCTCATTATCCCAGGTACTAGTAATTGGAACTCCTCTCTACTAGAACAATTATTTGATCCAGATACATGCTCTAGAATTCAAAGAATGTTTCTTGATATCACTAAAGAAGACAAGATGATCTGGATGCCTTCCAAAGATGGTAAGTTCTCTGTCAAAAGTACTTACAATAAGCTCTCTAATTGCAGAAGAGATGTTGTTGTCAATGGCAGAGCTATTGATCCTATGGTTTGGAAAACACTTTGGAAAATTGGAGCTGCTCATAGAGTAAAACTCTTTATCCTGGAAGTGTATTAGGGAAATTAATCAGACAAGAGATAAATTATCAATCTACAATCTTTGAAGAGGAAACTCAATGTGGTTGTTGTGGCACTGAATTTGAAACAATAGAACATCTGTTATTGGAATGCAGACATGCCAGAGCTGTGTGGAGAGGAGTTAACATCAACATTGATGCAGTAAGAAATAACTGCACAAGTGTGTCAGAATGGTGCACAAGTTGGTTCTCCACAGATAGTAATTCAAATGAACAATGGTTATACACATTAATGATTGGTGCTTGGATCATTTGGAAAGACAGATGTGATTCAATTTTCCAGGAAGTATCCTTAAATCCATTTAACTCTGTGCATAAGATCAACTATTACTTGTATTCTCATTTAAAGGTACATAACATTGCATCTGCATCCACACAATGCATTACTTCTCACCTGGTTCCCACCCTTACAGCATTATTAAGATAAATGTAGATGCATCATTTGATTACAACTCTAAAAATTTAGGCACTGGTCTAATTATTCGTGATGAAACAGGTACATGTGTTGGGATCAAAGGAAGTTTCACAAATGGAGCACTAAATCCAGAAGAGGGAGAATGCATGGCAAAGACGTGAGGCACTAGTTTGGGCAAAGGAAAAATCATTCAACGAGAATACACATTGAAGCGAGATGCAAAACTCGTCATCCAATCAATCACTGGAACTATTTCTTTAATACAATGGGAGAATAGGAATATCTTGAAAGAGATAAAACATTTATCTTCTAGTTTTAGTTTATGCAATTTTACTTTTATCAATAGAGACGACAATCAAGTAGCAGATGAAGTTGCTAAGACAGTCAGAACTTCTGAGCTAGGTGTTGAACTCTATGAGAATTTTAGTGCCACAACCTGTAGTCTTCTGGCAAAAGACCTCAGTGCATTCTCTTAATAATCAATAATATTCAATTTTATCAAAAAAAAAAAAAAAAAAAAACACTACTCAGTTTTAGGCGAAGGTTTCCCACCCATATTAACGGACTGGATTTCAACTTTAACCGAACAATCAACGGTCTTAAAATCTCCTTCCCCTCCCTCTCCCTTTTTCTTTAAACTCAACTCTTTCTTCCTCTAACAAAAAGTTTTTCTCCACTACAATAGAAACTCTCCCTCTCTCCCTCCCTCCACAGTGTGTAGCCAAGATAACAGGACTAGGTTTCACTAGAAAAGTTGGTATCTCTTCACTTCACTCTTTACGGCACACAGAACTGCACATATGTTGGTATGATTTTAAATTTCTTAATTAGTTAGGGTTTCTATTTTTGAATTTTACTTCCTTATATCAGAATTTCATGAATGGTTTTGTGTTTTCTTGATTTTAGATCGTTATTAAAGTTTAAATATTTTTGTAATGTAGACAAAAAGATGTTCGATTAAATACCCCAAAGAACAGAATAAAAAAAACTGATTTGCTTTTGGACTGAGTGACATATATGGGGGCAAGTGGAGTTTTCGCCCTTTTTCTTTAAACAGATTTCTCTACTGCAGCTAGATTTAATAATATCAATGTTAGAATAAGGTAGAGAAATACGGCACTGAATTTCTAAGGGAACGTCAGTTTTTTTTTTTTTTTTTTTTTTTTTTTTTTTTTTTTTGGCATTTACAGAATCCTCTAGTCGTGGAAATCCTTTATTATCAAACGTTAAACAAGTTTCGGTTGGTGAAAATTTTCATGGTTTTATTGATATTTCATTTAAGAGGTGGTGGTTTCGTGGGCTATTATACAGTTTGATAGAAACTTAAATCTCCACTAGAACTCCGTAAGGAAGAAAAAAGTTGTACTGATATCCGCTACTAAGATACTTCACTCTGGTAACATGTTACGTCTTTATTATGTTTGTCTGCTTGAGTACAACCAATTATGCATTTATGTTTTCTTAGTTCCTGTTTTTTTATGTTAGGCTCTGAAGGGATATGTCACATGCATGCTCGTTGAGGGTTGCGAAGCTTTTGTAAGTTCTCCCCTCCATAGGTCCTATTATAGGCTCTGGTTTCACTATAAAAAGAAAGTAACAAAATTGCAACTAATTTCCTGTGATTGTGTGCTTGTTTTGATCAACCATATATAATTGGTGCAACATGCACTTGTGGAAAGTGATGTTCTTCAACTCTTTTTATGTACATGCCATTTATGCCTGCTAAAACCAAAATGTTCATTGGAGAATCTTTTTGAACAGAATTCTGTACACTCTAGTATAAAACTTGATCCTCAATTTACAGTGTAGGTATATTTCATTTATCAGAAATATCCTTGTCCCTAATACTGCATGTCCTCATTTCCAGAAAATTGGGGGCAGTATCAACACCTAATCCATTGAGGTCATCGAGGATTCATTTGCATTTCCCTCTCAAGAGCTTTAGTAGTAAAATTCAAATGGAAAATGGTGCGACTGGTAACCCTAGAGGTGCGTTGGTTGTTCTAGAAGGTTTGGACCGAAGTGGGAAAACATCACAAGCGAGTGGATTGCTCACGTACCTTGAAGGACAAGGATTGTCAGCTGAGTTATGGCGGTTCCCTGACAGAAATACTTGTGTTGGGCAAATGATATCCTCTTATCTTTCCAACAAGTCAGAATTAGATGATCGGACCATCCATCTTCTTTTCAGTGCAAACCGTTGGGAGAAGAGGTTAGTAATATTATTGTATGTGAAGTTCAACTCTGAACATCATTTAGTTTAGCTGTTCCTTTATTTTGGCTTTTTCTGTGGCATCTTATCGCATGCCTCATACGGTACCTTGGACACTTTGACAACATGGTCCTAATTTTTCTAATCTGGTCCCGGTTGATTACCAGGTCTTGGCACAATTGCTAGATGTTCACATGCTAGGTAATAGCAAATTCAGTTTTCAAAACTTGTGATCTCTGACTCATGTATTTCTTTTTTTTTCTTGATTTTCAGTACTCAAGTTTATATACAGATTAATAATTATATCCTTAGGTTAATTACTGTTATTAGAACTTTCACTCCCTATACCAACGAAGTAATGAAATATGAATCGTCTCAAGTTGGTGGTGAATGCCATAAATGCGATGATTAGTTTATCTGTTACTGTTAGCTGTTGGCTTGGAGGAGGGGCAGTTTGATGCTATATCGTCAGCATCGAATGACAAACATCAACATGTGTCCCTAAGGTAGTTAAAAAAAGTAGTACTTAGTCAAAG
This sequence comes from Papaver armeniacum, assembly GCA_023531295.1. Taxonomy (NCBI): domain Eukaryota; kingdom Viridiplantae; phylum Streptophyta; class Magnoliopsida; order Ranunculales; family Papaveraceae; genus Papaver; species Papaver armeniacum. The sequence continues at coordinate 26,599 of JAJJWW010007963.1, forward strand.
TACTTCTGATGTGCAGAACGCTGATGGAGAGTAAGTTGAGGAGTGGGACCACCCTAATCGTAGATCGCTATTCTTACTCGGGGGTGGCTTTTTCATCTGCCAAGGGTCTTGATATTGAATGGTGTAAGGTGATTCCCCTTAGAAACTCTGACACACACAGGCTTGGGGTTTTCTTTACTTATGAGATGACCACAGAATTCATTATATGTTTCAGGGTCCAGAGAAAGGTTTGCTGGCTCCAGATCTAGTAGCGTACCTGGATGTACCGCCTGAGGTGGTTCCTAACTATTGCTAGCTACTAGTTCCCTTCGTAAGAATCACTTTGATTCTTAATACAGATTGTAACTTGTATTTTTAAAACTGAAAAATTCTTTCAGAAAGCTGCAGAAAGAGGAGGTTATGGAGGCGAGAGATACGAGCAGCTTGAGTTCCAGAAGAAAGTTGCTCAACACTATGAGATGCTTCATGATCTCACATGGAAGGTACATTCCTGCATTCAGTTATCAAGGCAGGCATATTTCATGAATTTCCACCACCTTAAACTTGAAATAAATCTAATAGCTTAAAATTCTAGATCCCTGCCATTTGCTTGCACTCAATCAGCTTCAAACCTTGATCATCCTGTCTGCTCTATCATTTTCTTATGTTAGGCCTATTTAGCAACGGTTTGTCTCATATATAATTATAACATTACCATCTAGGCCAGCCTTACCGAAATCATCACGATCATTTGTGTAAAGTTCATGAGATATCTTAGTGATTCCTCATTTCTTACATTTTGTACATCTCTATTTCAGACAGTTGATGCCTGTCTACCAATGGAAGAGGTAGCAAAACAGTTGAGGGAGATTGTAATGGATTGCGTAGTCAATTGCCAGAAAGGGAAACCACTAATTGAGCTATGGCAAAGGTAATTTTTTCAGTTGTTCGCCTATTCGTAGTAGAGATTAGCAACAAAAATCTATCTCGGGATATACATTTTTGTTGTTGTACGAGGGCACCTATTTTCCTGCATATCACTGAGGCATCTCTGGAGCGCTTAGGTGTCGTATCTGATTGAGATTAGACACTATGTATTAGTGATATTGTTTCATCCTTTAAAATCATAGTATATGTTTATTATGAAACATCAGCAGTATAACCTCAAACTCAGGCAGTATTGTAATGAATCTGTGATTGATTCAGGAAACCAACCTTTGACGATAAACACTTGTTTTAAAGGCGTTAAACTTTTGTTGGTCTCTTACTATAATTCTTTGGAGGAAACCTTTCATTAGAATATATCTGGTATGCGCCATGAAACCCTGGAAATTTGGGCTTTGTAGACCACCACCTAGGGACTAACCCCCTGGGATCTTGAAGATATAAATAGAGATCATTGATGGGAATAATTTTACTTCACATTTTTCAAGAGCCGAACTTTTATCTATTTTTCGACAACAAACATGAAATCAAACTATGAAAAGAATTACAAACACATCGTAACAAATTAGATACGAAAATCGAGAGCATTGAACAAGTCACATGATAACTGTAGTTGTCACAGCCCCGTTGATCGAGTTTTCTAGCATGCCATTTTTCCTTGACCATGGTAAGACTAGTACGACAGAGACACTCATGGCCCATGAGCCACCTCTATACTAGTGCTAATGTCTAAATTTACTGCGTTCTTCAAGTCAGTTACCGTTTCTCCGCCTAGATTGACTGTTATAAGTCCATCAGCTACCACGTGCTCGTCGGATGCGCATCCATAAACCTTTCCGCCCGCAATGTTTAACTCCCCTGTTTTTTCTTTTTCACTTCTACCAAGCCGGGTAGTTGGCACTCCCCGATTGCATGACCTAACAACCCACCATTCCCATAAGTTAAGATCCAATTGGTTTTAGTAATTAGAAACTGAATGCTTGTACATTACTATAAAGACGTAGAACTACTTACGGGAAACAGTCACCATTAGCAATATAAAGCTGACGTTATAGCCATGCTGCTGATGATGATTAATGATAATGATGATTACGCCATGTTTTTGTTGATGAGAAATTGTATGCATTATTCCATTCTATCTATAGCAATTGACATAGTATTTAATATAATATTAAAAATTGGATTTTGTTATCTTGTGCATCCATGCACAAGATAAGAGCCAATCGTGAACGATTCTTTACATTGGAGAAGGTAAAAGATTCAAAGATTTTTGAAATTCTCTCTCCACAAATGCATTCTCCAATGCAAAGAATCTTTACATACAAAGAATCGTTTTAACTATGATTCCATGATTCCGTATTTGAAATTATTGACATTTAAAAAAATAAAAAATAATTAAGCACTCAATTGCACATCATCAACTACACATTTCGAAAATGATTCCCTGATTTTGACCAACTTGGCAGGAAAACACGATCACACTGACACAATGTCTAATCACTCACCTCTTATGTTTCGTACATCTTTATTTCAGACAGTTGATGCCTGTCTACCCATGGAAGAGGTAGCAAAACCGTTGAGGGAGATTGTAATGGATTGCGTAGCCAATTGCCAGAAAGGGAAACCACTAATTGAGCTATGGCAAAGGTAAACTGTTCGCCATTTCAAAAAAAAAAGAAAAGTAAAATTTTCGCCTATTAGTAGTAGAGAGTAGCAACAAAAATCTATCTTGGGATATACATTTATTTTTGTACGAGGGCACCTATTTTCCTGCATATCACCAATGCATCTCTGGAGCGCTGAGCTATCTTATCTGATTACGATTAGACGCTATGTATCAGTGATATTGTTTCATCCTATAAATCATAAAATCATAGTATATGTTTATCATGAAACATTATGTAATTGATTCAGGAATTCAACCTTTGATGATAAATTACACATCTAGGATTTGAATCACATTCAGGTACAGGTGAGGTTCAACATTTCCCAATTATGAGGTTTAGATTAGAAGGAACAGAGTAGGCTCATGACAACCCTAAACTCACGCCTACGAGTTCCCTTGCTGGTGCTACTCCCAACAATTTCTGCAGGACAGAATCATACCCAAATGTCATCTCTGCAGATTTCCTTCGATCCGTAAAGAAAGATTTTGACGCTCTGGCGAGTTTGAACTCGCGCTACTAATAAGATCACCAAACGACTTTACCATCGTACTATATTAATACTCAGACAAATACCATTAAATAAAGACGTAGTACTACTTACGGGAAACAGTCACCATTAGCAATATAAATCTGACGAGTTTTCTAGCCATGCTGATGATGATGATTAATGATAATGATGATTACACTGTGTTTTTGTTGATGAGAAATGTATGCACTATTCCATTCTATCTATAGCAATCGACATAGTATTTAGTATTAAAAATTTAATGATTCCGTATTTAAAATGTTTGACATTTAAAATAATAAAAAATTGCACATCATCAACTGCACATTTCGAAAATGACTCCCTGATTTTGATCAACTTGGCAGTAAAACACGATCACACTGACATCATCTCTAATCACGCACCCCTAGGACGGGGATTGATCAACCAATCAATCAACAGCCTTGAGGCCCTCATTGTCAACCAATTTTACCAAAGTTTCCATAAAAACAAAAATTCACGACAGACGGAGATAAAAACCACACAAAAAAACTGCCCCTTCACAGCCCACCCCTGCACGTCTTCCGGGATGGGGCCCACAAAAACAAAAAAGAAGATGTGAGATGCGGTTTAAAACCTGGTCTCTGCCATACAAAATACTAAAATAATTTTACCAAAGTCTTTTTTTCTCGAGAGTAACTACTGAAAAACAGTTTTAAAATCTTACTGTCAACCTGCAATGGCGAGCTCAAAATCAAGAGGCACACATATCTTAGTATTCCCATATCCTGCACAAGGGCATATGATACCACTGTTAGATCTCACTCATCAACTCTCTCATCATCATGCTGGTATAACCATCACCGTACTCATCACCCCCAAAAATCTCCATATCCTTAATCCTTTACTCACCAAAAACCCTGCCATAAAAACACTCATCTTACCTTTTCCAGATCATCCACTAATACCCACAGGTATAGAAAATGTTAAAGATCTCCCAGCAAATTCATTTCTTGCTATGATGTGCGCTCTGCATAAACTTTGCGATCCTATAATCCAATGGTTCAAATCACACCCTTCACCGCCTGTGGCCATTATCTCTGATTTCTTCCTGGGTTGGACATACCATCTTGCTTGTGAGCTTGGGATCCCTCGTATTGTTTTCTCTCCTTCTGGGGCTTTGGCTTTAGCTGTGATTGATTCCCTGTGGCGTCGCCTGCCAAAGACTGATGATCCTGATCTCTTGATTTCTTTTCCTGAGATTCCTAACTCCCCAAATTACCCATGTCGGCAGATCTCTCCAGTCTACAAAAGCTATATTGAGGGAGACCCAGTTTCGGAATTCCTGAAAGATTGTATGCGTTCAAATCTTAAGAGTTGGGGAATCGTCATTAACACGTTTACTGAGTTGGAATCGAGTTACTTGGATTACATGATGACAAAAGGTTTCTACGATCGAGTTTGGGCTGTGGGGCCCTTGCTACCTTTTGATTCTAACGGGCCAACGAAAGACAGGGGTGGGTCAGGTGCAGCATCCGATGATAGTGATCTTTTCCCGTGGATCGACACGTGTCCCGATAATTCCGTGGTGTATGTTTGCTTTGGCAGCCAGGTGGTTCTCACAAATGAGCAAATGGAAGGATTGGCAGCTGGGTTAGAATGTAGTGGGGTTAGGTTTTTATGGTGCGTCAAGGAGCCTACATCAGGATACGTGGGTGGTAAATACGGTGCTATCCCCCACGGATTCGAAGATCGGATTGCCGGCAGAGGGAAGGTTATTAGAGGATGGGCCCCACAGTTGCTGATACTGAATCATAGAGCTGTTGGCTCGTTCATGACTCACTGCGGGTGGAACTCGGTTCTAGAAGGACTGAATGCAGGTGTGGTGATGTTAACATGGCCAATGGGTGCTGACCAATATGCCAATGCGACACTATTGGTTGATCAATTGAAAGTTGCCATCAGAGTTTGTGAAGGGTATGGAACGGTCCCTGACTCAGTTGAACTGGGTCGGTTGGTGTTTGATTTAATGAGTGAGAATCGAACTGAGAGGGTTCGCGCTATAGAGCTAAGCAAGGCGAGCATTGATGCAGTTAAAGAAGGGGGAAGTTCATCCAAAGACTTGGACAGACTGGTCAGAGATTTGTCTGGGCTTAGCCTGAATTGATACTTCAAATATACCGTAATAAATGAACCATAAGACATGATGCTGTGTTCGATTAAGTATGCTTTTTTTTTTTAACAAAAGAATTTTCATTTGGGAAAATTAGGCTAAGGCCCCACCCATGGATAACCCATAATATGAGGCCCCTAGTTAAAAGAGTTTTAAAACCAGGTCCCGAATTAAAAAATAAATTTAATGAAAGCGAAAAGACTCAAATTAGCCTCGAGTATATAATAGAAGTCACCTACCTTTCTCTCGTTCGTAAGCCATTATTTCATTTCCGTGAGAGAGAAAAACAAATCTCATTTCACCCGAAAAAAAACAAATCTAGAAAAAAAAACCCGAAAAATCAAGAAATCTTCCAAATCTTGCAAAACAAAGATCGAGATCAAAAACTATTCATCATCTCTTTAATCATAACCCCTAAATCAGAAACGGATCGGGTCAGTTTTAGATTCAAAACCAAAAAAATCACAGTAAAATGCTTTGGCTTCGCATTCAAAACCTAAATCGAAGCCGTTGTTACCGATTCCTGATGAAATACTCCGACGATGAATCACTAGGTATGTTTTGATTTGAATCGTTAGTTTTGATTCTTGTTGTTACTAATTAAGGCGTCAAAAATTTCTCGAACTAGGGTTTGTAATGAGATTAT